>CAKKOB020001379.1:0-23132 GCA_918844115.2 Phlebotomus perniciosus | reverse complement strand
AATTTTGAATTCCTGCAAATTTTCTAAATAATAGAAAGCCTTTAATTTGTCCCTATCATTTTCTTCCCTATTGACTGTTAATTTATCATCAAAAGCACTCTACAAGAAATCCTTGGCAATTTCGTAGCATATAATCGCGTGAGAAAGTCAAATGACGCCCCTAGAACATCCCCACCACTCTTTTTTCAACTATCTCTCTTCAGCCAGTTAGACTTTGAGCGCGCGTTAAGCTCTTGACTTTGCATTTCTCCAAAAAGTTTGCGCTGAGGCAAGCACATCGCGATAGGGGGAAAGTTCATTGGTTGCTTCGGCCGCACAGCGCAAACTCCCGACTTGGCTCATGAAGAGTCGCGCAGTCGATGTTTTTGTTCAGAAAGCAAAAGAGGGGAAATCACAGTTTTTCTATGTATGCGTATTCTATCATTTTCTCCTATTTCTATCCAACTGTGTGAATGACTTTCCTGCCAAAAGCACCAACACAAACTTATGGCATCACCGTGACGCGGCCATGTGGCTATGTATGGGTCATGGTGCAGTTGTAAAATTTTGTCTCTACACTTGTGTTTGTTGGGCAACACACGCGGACTCTCGGTCATTCACCTCATCACAATATTGTGACTCATGCCATCCCACTTGCACCAACGTACACATGATTGGTGCTCCTCTTCGCCCAAGTCGCGCAGCAAACACAACAAGCGGCTCTTTCAATGCCCAGAAGAGAATCTCACTAGTTTGCCTCAAACGCTGCTTCAAATGATTTCGCCGGGTTTGCTGCGCGATTCAACATCACGGGAAATGCCATTTTCCTGCCGCAACAACCATTTCACCCCCGAAATATCAATTAAGCATCCATCTAGCCCCCAAATCACGCACTCAGCCTCACCGGACAATCCTCGAGGATACATTCAACACTCGATACTGTGACGTGTGTGTTGCAAAGTGCACAAGAGCTGTGAATAAGACAGTGAGAGACGCGCAAAATATCATCTAAAAGAAAAAGGATTTAACTCTGTGACACCTTCGGAGAGCACCTAGAATTAAAAAGATACGGAAATACCCTCTAAAAAAATCCAGTGAAGATTTTTTTTACTCAAATTCTCAAGTGTTGTGGTGACAGAGTGGAGAAAAGTAAAGGGGAGAAGTAATATTTCCCCTAGGATTAATGATCCTAAAGGTCCTAGAGGTCCTAAAATGTGTTTTTTCCAAGAGGATTTTCATATGAGAAAACAACAATTTCAGTGAAAAGAAGTGCAGAGAAAAGATCTGCAAAGTGACAGTGAGTGGAAATTGAACATCCAAGGAAATCTCAGTGCAGGAGGAACAACCCCGATCTTGGAGACTTTCTCTAGAAAGTCTCCACAGAAAAAATCCCCTTTCTCTCCCCTTCATCCTCCCCCCTTCTGTGAGAAATCGTGTCAATTGACAAGAATTACACAACTGATTTTCTGCAACCCACCAAGTGGGTGTTTCACTGGAAAAATATATTCATTATAAATTTCCATATCTTCCTCAATGCAAATGCGACCAAACTGTATGGATAGCCACATGGGTGTGAGATGCTCCGACCATTGGTGCTCAATTTAAATTGATACATACACATTGAAATAAAAAAAGAAGTTGGATAAAATACACCGCGCAATAGCCAAAAAAAGCATATATACATATATATGAAAAATTCGAAAAAAGCGCGTTGCCACTTCAATTCGTTCAACTTCTCGCACGTCTTTTTTGCCTTCTTCTTTTCTTTCATCCACATCAGACACCAATTTACACACCACACAGAAATCATCTTTTACAAATGGTCCCGTTAGAAGAAGTTGACTCGAAGGCGATGGGAGTTGAGAGTGAGACAGATGGATGAGGTGAAGTGGGAGGTGGTGGGTAACACACGCACTTCATAGACAACATTCTATCGTTCTCTCTCATTCTCTATCTCCCATTGATGTTCCGTAGTCAATACGATCGAGAAGAGTGAGAAGGCGCGAGATCCCCGAGGAACGGGTTCTTTAAATCTCCCCATCAATAGAAAATTTGCCATAGAAAAAAGATCACCTAATAGTAAAATAAAAACCGTCCCTTGGAGACATTGTCCTGTATAGTCTCCAGGGAGGGGAAATTTGTAGAAATACACCCTCTGGAGGGGAATTTATTTTGATTTGCATCGACCGGGGTCAAAGACCGACCTTTCATGTTTCGTTCTTTCATTTCATTGAAGAACATGAGAAGAATTTTTCAAAGTAGTTTTTCCACAATGAGAACCAACATTTATGGAACTTGACACACCAACTTCCTTAATTCTAATCCTTTCTTATCCTTTTCTAACGGCTTTCAACAACTTCCTACTAACATAACCTCTATACTCCCGCTATATAGAGAATTCTTGAGGATTTCAGAATCTGTTAAGTCTCACCTGACAATAATTGTGAAGATCAAGAAATTACCTGTAGTAATAGACAAGGGAAGTGCAACTCAGTGATAAAAAAACAGAATTTTAATGATAAGTGTTTGAGAATCACTAAGGATGTTGTATTAGTTTAAAAGATCCTGCAAAATACACTTAAACAGAAGAAAGGTTAAACAAAACAGCAGGTGTGAGTGGAATTTTGTAAAATATAGTAAAATGGCCGACGACAATGGTTAGACAAGAAGAATTTTTGTAAGTCACATTTTTTTTACTATACCTATAGATTTACAGATGTCCAAAAATTACTTAGAATTTTTTTTGAAAAATTTCGAATTCGCTAAATACATTTTTCTACCAAAATTATAGATTCATAACTTTGCTTCCTAACCAAACTTTTAGCTTGAAACTTGGTAAATTTACCTGTTTTTTAATTGGTATAACAATACAATCATCATTAATTTTACCAAAGTTATTAGTAAGTTTGTTAAAAAATTTCCAGTATTGTAAAGGACTCAAATTTTCTAAGAGCCATATTAATCAGAATGATATTTTAGACGAATTTCGAATTTCTTTTCAAACTAGAACAAAGAAATTTAGTAATTTTTAGACACTGTACATAACATTATTTCGCCCTTTGATCATAACTGTTCATAGCATGCCCTTGAATTCGTAACCATGCAAGACATCAGCCAAGAATGCGACGAAGAAAAAAGCAAGTCTGCTGAAACGGAAAAGTCTAAGAAACTTTCATTTCTAACTGTTACATTTGTATAGCCCCAAGTGAGAGATATTAAAGAGAGAAGTTATGAATTGAAAAGAAATAACATCTCTGGAGGCAGGTCCAACCTATTGAACCAGTAAGGATGAAAATTCCATCCCAAAAAATTTCCAAGAAATTCTATATTTAGCGGAGAGAGATTTTTTTTGGCGCACCCACGAAAAATTGTCGGTGCCTCCAGCAATGACAAGACCAAGAGACATCTGATTTTTGTGTCACTTCCGTGGATGACGTCGTTTTTTTTCTCCTTCTTTTTCTGTACTTTTTGATCATCAGAGCATTGGCCTCGTGTGACCCCTTCGAGAGCGCGCCTTTTGCGTTCTTGCTGTTGACTCCTCTTTTTTTTTCGAACAAGAAGCACCAAGACAATAAAGTGTAGACGAGAAGAGTCTGAGAGCACGATCATGAATCCACCATGTTTAGTTTTTCTCCCTCGCAAGTGTCATCAATTGACCTCCGAGAGCAGTTCTCGAGGTCATCACAGGTAATTTACGGAATCGCCTTTGTTCAGCTGCGTGACCCCGAACATACTCCAACAGGGATGAGCTAATTCTTTACAATCTTACAATTTTACATTGCACAAGTAAACTTTTTTTACGTGAAAAAAAAAAGAAATTTATCTCCGAAAAAGTAGAATAAAAATTTTCAATTTTGAAAATTTGAATATAAAAATTATATTTCACATTGTAAAAATACATCCCTGACCCTCAAACAGAATGCCAATGACGTATTGGAAAACCCTCTCTAATACATTTCATACTCCCAGGATATTTAGAGGTCATTCCCAAGAAATCTTCCTCAACTTCCGAATCTATTGCTAAGCCAAAAATAACCCGCAAAATTGGTAAATTTTCCAATCACCCCATAAAGTAAATAACTTATCGATAAATGAAACATTTTGATTATCATTCGAAATAGATTGAATCAGATGATTTTTGCGTTGGGAAGCGAAAAGAACGCGTACAGGCAGAGGTGAAAGAACTCTGAGAAAAAAATGACAACACATTGTGAAATGTTACCCGATAAGAAAAATCGAGGTTGAATGTCTTCAAGTTTAATCATTGCAAGGGTTAAGGTGGAAGTGAATTAGTGGAAAGATTTATCTTAAAATTATTTACATAACTCATCCGAGCAGAGAGAGTGCAATAACACCGAAAACAAAACACAATCCATCAGGGTGAAAGTACAAAGGAAATTTGAGAAAGATTCTATAGAACCCTCTCGACGATCCATTTTCATCCTCGACATTCCTTCACCCTTTAGGACATGGGATATACGCAAATAAGAAAAAAGGGTTATACCCCTTTAACAATGTATTTGATTTGGTGACAGCTGCGAAACGCACTACGACAAATTTGCTCTCTTGATATCACCAAAATATTTCTTAGGACATTCCCCTCTTTCGATAAGATTGCATATCTCTATATACCCTCAACGTTCAAAGGCTTTTTCGATATAATGTTGCAGGGTGGCGCTGTTTTTTCACTGACTCATTCGTAAAGGCAGAGAATTTATAAATTCTTCCAAAGATTTAATTTACTTTCTTCAAAAGAAAATAATCAAAATTATTCCAAATTTTTGGATCAATTTTTTGAACTTTTACAGCGATACCTTAATTTGAGGTTAGGATAAGATTATAAGCCGCAACGCTATCTGTTGTTAAATCTAAACATCTAAATAACATTTAAATTTTAAGGAAGAGTTCATTAGGGGTGGCTCCAAATTAAACGGGCTTTCATTTTGAAAACTGCTTTCATCCGTTACTTTCTAAACTAACCCTTTCCTCTTTATCAAATGTCTATTATAATTTTTTTTTACATCAAATCTACTTTTATGAATGAAGCATTTTAAAACCTAAAGAGGGTTTCTCTTTTGTCACCAGGGAAAAGCTCTTGTGTTGGGAAAGCTTTTCCCCAATTGAATTGCCATGTTATAAAGTGGCAATTTTTCGGGTTCTGGAAATCTTTTTTATTCAGGGGGAAAAATGCGTGTTTTATGTATTCTGGCATATCACTCGCCTTTTTCACCGTCTTTCTTCTCATGTGCGTGTGGTGAGGTGAGGATGAGAATTGCTGGCGCACGCATGTGTGTTCGATGACACATAGTATACGCACTTTTGCCCGAAATTTTTTTTTTCGGCATATACAACACCAAAAAGTCTCCACAGTGTGGTGGCTTTTTTGGGTGTGTGTTGGAGAGGAGGTGGCGGGAAAAAGTGATACAAGAGGGCGCAAGTGTGTGTGTGTTTCAGAGCAATGACCCCAAACAGGCAGCCTGGCCGTGGCTTTTAAATATCTTCCAACGCCCTTGTCCTCTGTGCGCGTATTTCGCACCATCTCACTCGCTCATGGACCCATCCTCGCGCCCTATCTCCCTCCTGCGAGGGGGCGAGAGTGCAGAGGGCGCGAGGATTGCACATGGGTGCGACATTGAAATTTGACGGCATTGAACCCGCACACCCGCCGGAATCTCGAGCATATCGGACGGGGGTGAACGCACAGCCAAAAAAGATTCTTTCATATGTTTACTCTTCTCTTCAACCCTCAACTATATTGCCTCAACTATTTGCCATTTTTCTTCACTTTCTCCAAAGCTTCTCAAACTTTCCACCCCCTCAAACATTACAACCTTCCCTCGAAATCATTCATCTTGAAAACAATAAAATTTCAATTTTGAAAGAAAAAAAAAGCCATTTGAACTCCTAATGTATATTTTGTGCTTCACCTTGCGCGTTTTAATCACCTCTCCACTTGGAGACACTTTTAATCTTATCAACTTTAAAAATAAATTACAAGAGAAAGAGAAGCACTGGAGAAAAGACAATATCAACAGAAAATATTTCTCTTGGGAGATTACGCACTCCCTTCTCTCTTTCTTATATGAGTCTTTTGTTCAATTTACATTGAAGCACTTACTTATTTTTAGAACCCATGGAGAGTATAATTCTCCCATAAAATATCTTTATGACGAAAATCACGCAAAAATCGAAACATTGGAAAAAGGGGAAATAATCTATTAACAAATATGTCTTCCTTATATATCTCTTCAGATTTCTATTGATTCTCCAAAGAGGCCAATTCCATGGAATGTCTTATTCATTGAGACAAACGTTTTAAATAAAATGCTACAACTGTAGAAATAAATGAATTATGGAAGGCCATTTATTTTATTGAGAAATATTTTAAGGTATTGAAATCAATAAATTTTGTGCCCAGCAAACAGATTTGTTATTTAGAAAACTTTTTAAAATATTTGTATTTGTTAAAATTCTAAGACATTCAAAAGACATGTAGAAGCAACTGCTGACTAAGCAAATAATTTCATGCGTCCAGACAAAAAATGTTTTAGTAAAAAATGACTGTTTATTTATTTGGATAAAAACATTTGCTTATTTAAACAAAGATCTAGGTATATATGTTTATTATTTCATCGACCCTTGTAAGAGGCGAAGAGAAATGTTAATGATTAATGCGTATATTAAAAGTTCAAGTTGAATCGATATAATCGACCTAAGTTTCTTACTCGATCTCTTATGAACTTATATCGAACTTAAATTTAAGCAGATTTTTCAATGACACGCATTAACCTTTCCAAAATCGGAAGTTGTTATCTCGTATTCCCAAAGTCGCAAACGACTTTAGAATCATGCGAAGACCGTCTGATTCGTTTGCAAAATCCAAAAATACTTTAAAGAAAAGTAAATAGGAATTCGAAATTCTTCCAATTCGGTGATGGATCTCCGGGAAATTGTATAAAAAGTCAATTTTGTCACCGTTTACATATTCAGTCAAAATGCCCATTTTGGCTCCATCGAGAATTATTTTAAGAGTCTTTGACACATATTTCATGCAAAAGAATTCTCAGCGTACATATGCTTTCAAAATCATTATGCAAGTGACTATCCAGGATTTTTGTCTCTCTTTTTTTTTCTTTCTTGGGGGAGAGAAAAACGGATTTTTTTTCTGTCGCGCGTTTCTCTATGGCTCCCAAAACCATTATAATTGCAAATACCCGAATAAGCTCTTTGCGCCTTTTCAACCAAGTTTCTCACCTCTTGTCTTCATTTGCAAAAATTCCACTAAACTTATATATTGTTGGTGGTGTAGAAAATTGCGCAACTCTTTCGCGGTGAATTTATTATTTTACGCCTTCTTGTGGCTTTTGGTTGGACTTTTCTTTTTTCGCGGTGTCTCTCTTGCATTCAAGTGAGAAAGTGGCATTTCAACTTTTCTTCCTCCTTCTCATATATTTTCTTGCAATTTTTGCCAATGTATTGACTTCCTCCATGAAGTTTCTATGAAGATATATACCAAGCCGAGAGAAATGCTCCAGTGATTTTGAGTGAGAAAGACTAGAAGATCATGGAGGAAGTCTTTTTGAAATTGTAAGACTTCTCTTCGACTTTCTCTTCAATCAATTTCCTCACGATTGTTGGCAATTTCACTCGTCTTGGAGCCCCAAAGTGACTCATTGGAGAAATATACATTGAAGAAAAAACAATTAAACATTATATGTGTATACACTTGAAAATTTGCGATTATATTTCATCAAATATCTGCACCTCTTTCCCCGAATCGCCTGGGTGTCGCCCCCAACCCGTGATTTTATCATTGTATAGCCGAAATTTTATGGTAAGCCTAGCTAATTTACGTGCTGGAATTCTTATAATGCAAACTCAAAAAGCTAACAAAATATTGTTAGCAAAAAATTGTATTAGTACCCTTACTAGTATGTATACTATCTTTTATCGAGTACCAGGCAATGTTAATCAGACTGAGGTATAGGTTCAAAATTATTTCTAAAATGCAATTAACCCCTACTAAATACCTTTGCCGAAAGCCTAAAGTCTTTATCTAATAGGTAACCGTTTTCTCGCCAAACCGATTCTTTTTGCCGGACGAACGGCCGTGCGGAAAAATCAAATTCCTGCCCACCCGCTTTTTCGTTATCTATGGAGGTTCTTAGCCTTGTCTGAAATCCTCGTTGTTTTGCTACCACCGCAATTGTGGTAACTGTTAGAATTCCACAATAAAAGTTTAGAGTTTTTGGAAGAAAGAAAATCATCACCAATACACCCGAACCATCTGTCTCTCTTCTTTTTTCGGTCACAAGACGCTGTGTGTTGGTGTGTGCGATTTTTACAGTCAAATTTGTGAGAGAGCAACGCTTATGTTTTTTCAGGGTGAACGGCCGACCTACACGCATCGAGGGGGCCACAGAGACAGTGAACGAAAAAGGCCCACCGCATCAATGCCCAAAAGTTGCGCCACTCACCATATACTTAAAAAAAATACAGAAACCCAAAATTCAATGGCCGATAAAAGAACTTCGTACACACTCTTATCGGGCATTTTCGCGAAAATTCCCACCCACACAGCGTATTATTTTGTCTCACTCGCAAAGTCAAGGTTTTGCCAAAAATATACACGCAAAAAGAGAAAAGAGACACAATTGCGTGACGCGCCATGGAGAGTCTCCTAAAATGCGATAAAACGCGCGTTTTTCCCAGTTGAGAATTGCGTGAAGAAAATATAACGGTCGATTTGACGAGATTATATTCTCGAAGTTACCCCGAAAAGTGCGCTTTGCGGCAAAAAGTCACTTGTCCAAGCAATATCGATAAGATTAGATAATTCTGAACTTATACAATTTCACTTTTCATGGCGGATGATTACAGGAAAAATGACAAAGTTATAATTTTATGTAATTTAAACGATTTGTGCGTCAAGTAGCGACTCAATTGCAACGCGAAGCAATTTTACAGGCACTTTCTTGCGTCTCAACGTCTTCTTGTGCAATTTTACGATCAGGAAGAATCGATCGCCATTTTATCACTAATAAAATTACATGAGAACTCTGCAGTAAAGGTGGAGTAAAATTTACAATTTTGCAAATTATAAAGATAGTAAAAGGTATGAGTTCAAACATTAGAGATAACGAATGTGTCGAAAGTTAAAAGTTGCTGTTAATGATCAACAGTTTATAAAACTTTTAAAGAAATATATATACATAGAGGAAAAAGAAGGATTAGCAAAAAGTTTAAATTTAAAAATAAACCTCAATTCTAATTCAGATCAATTTGATTTGTCTGCAAACTTGTAGGAAATCATGAAAGCTTCCAATTCAACTCATACTTATGTTAGTCTAACTAGAAACCAATTAGTTATGGCAAAATTTACTACATAAAATATTCAATTTCTTTTGACAAATTGATAAATCTGTCATAAATTTCAATGTTATTCACCTTACAAGTCTTATACAAAGACAAATTAGCCCCGAAATAGTAAAGGAAGTTAGCATGAATACTAAGAACCAATTTGTCCATTTTATTTCCTGGAGCGAAGGTGTGAATACTATTATTAGACTATCAAAATTAACCCAAAGCATTCACCCGTTAAACTAAATTGTCACTCTCAGTGGACAAGAGGTCAAAGAGAGTTTCCCGGAAGAAGATGTCGACTTATGATTGGTGAACTGAATAAAGGAGGGAAGGAAAGCATTTTCCTTGACGTGTTTCTATTCTTGTATTGAATTATTGAAATATTTGCTCTATTATTCACCATCAACGATAATCTTGACGCGTTTGCATGTTTCTCCCGGGGGGTAATAATCGAAACCGCCAAGTTTTTCTTTCCTCTCCTTCTTATGTCCAGCAACCTCCTTTCGTCACAGACACCATAAAATATGTCCACCTTTTTGTCCACCAGATCGCACTGCAGCGGTTGATGGAGGCAAATAAATAGATGTAGCTTCAGGTTGCAGGGAAAAAAGTGCATAATGCAAAAGTGTGCAGAATTAGCAGTGAGGCAGGTCGGTGTTTCAACATCAAAATTCTCTATGTGAACTCTCTCTCAACTGGCGCCCTCTTCCGCTCTCCATCTCACTCTTGCACTGGACGAAGTGCACGTGAGCGAACGGAAGGGAATGCTATGTGAGATAAAGAGAGGACAAAATAACTTCCCTATTGAAATTTTGCCACCCATTTTTGCGTCACTGCCATTTGGTGGTTGGAATCTCTCTCTCATGAACAATTTTATGCTCTCACTGGTAGACTCTCCCTCTCTCTATTGATCCGTCAAAAATACTATGTATGCGATGCAGTGGATGAACCATGGGGAAAATCAGCTGCAATCCTCCCACTTGGACAATTCTTTCCTCTCACTCACACACTTTTTGCGAGAGTTTTTCCGAAATTTCCACGGAAGTGCGACCAAAATGGTGGAGCAAAAGTGATTAATGAGTCACTGTGGGAGATTTCTAGAAAATGTTCACACGCTCTCAACATTGATTAATTGTCAATGGGGCTCTGAATGAAAGGTATGGTGGGTGAGTGAGAAAGAGACATAATAGTACTCCACATTCAACCCCCGAATAGCGCAAATCATATGCGAGCTATATCGAGAAGATCGATATTAAATATGTGTGTGGGGTTGGTGACCTCACCTCAGGGTCGCCACAGGTCGTTTACCCCTTTTTTATTCTTCTCAATACAAATAGTTCAAATATGTATAATATATATAAAAAAATTCTATATCACGCCACAAGGGCTGATGATTTTCTATTTTCTCCCTTTAAGCCGGAAGAAAACATCCATCAAATACGCTTGACGTTCTCTCTTGCGAAAAATATGACTAGACTCAAATAAATGGAGAGAAAAGAAAAACATATCAAATCATTTTTAGGCACTGACGGACAAGAGCCCACAAAATTGATGAGCACAAAAAGAACAATAGAGCCCCAGCAACATCGAAAAAGATAGGCAAAATAGTGAAATTATTTCCTCAATTAGTGCAACATTGTTGGGGCTTTTCGAACGAAGAAAGAGAGAAAAGGGAAAAATGCAAGGAAACTCCATTTTGCCACCAAACAGAAAAGGCTACATATCGACATTTCTTCTTTCACTTTCTCTTCCCGGAAGACATTTTCTCTTCATACAGAGAGAGCATCAACATAATATCCAACAATCGCCAATCACACACACACACTAGCAAGAAAAAGCACACATAAGAAAATTACTCACACTTGCAAATCCATTGGAGTAATTTGGAGAATACAAACTCAACACTTTCGATGTTTTCTCCCACCACTTATTCTATGTTTTCACATACAAACAAATCTCCCGCTAAAGCTCCACTTCTCCCTCTTTTGCGTTACTGAGAGCAAGAGAGAATCTGTATAGGTAAAAAACAGGAGTGAGCTTTTCAGAGGAGTTGAAAGCTTGAAGATTTGCAAGGATAATATATTATTTTATAATTATTATTCAAAAGGAGTAAACAAAGTTTTCTCTATGTTATCCAAACAAAATGTTAAAACTAATATTCTGGCTGAATTTGCATTATAGTCCAAAGGAAGAAATTCACTAGCAAACTCTTGCAAAATTGAGTAAAAAGCTCTATTAAAGGTGGATAGGAATTCCAACTGGAATTCTCATTTTTCATTACACCCAAAAATCTTGCTGATTCTGACATTTTTGAGTTATACTCGCGTCACTGAAGAAAGTCCATGTTTTGAGCTTGTTTGGATAAATCGCCTCAATAGGCGACAGTGCATAAGAGATATGTGGAAAATGTGAAGCAATTTTCTTGCCATGACCCGGAAAAAGCCTGAGTGCATTCACCTCATAACAATGGCGTCATGAGGATTCTATGACGCGCGCGGAAAAACGAAAAGGATACCGAATGCATCTCGATTTTCCTTTGACACTCTCTTGCTCTCTCCCGTGATGTTTTAAAATGTTGATCAATCGATGTTTTTTTACCGAGGAAAATGTCTACATTCTACGTATTTAGGATTTTCAGGGACGAAAGTTTGATGGAATTTACCAAAAGATGGTTTAAATTACGATATGGGATTAGAATAGTTATGAGATTCGAATACTTTCGGATTATAATATCCGTTCGTTTGATTTTTGACAGTAAAATCTAGTATGTCAAAGTTGTAGGTTATGTTTTTATTTTAATACTTAAAACCATTATATCAACTAATGAATGGCAAAAAATATCACTAACGACTTCTGCATTATTCTTTCGGTTTTTGATACTTTTCCATTGTGTATCTCTCTTTAAAAACTTATTTTTTATCAAAAACGAAAAAGAAAATGCCTGAAAATGTTCGTTTTAACTACTCAGATAATAGAATTTAAAAGAGAGACGGCATTTTCACCATCTCTCTTCCTCTGTGAATTCAATGGAAAGTTTTTCCAACTAAAAACGTACAAAACCTCGAATTTCAGACTCTTGAGAAAACTATATTTTACACTGGATGAAAAATCAATTTAGCAGAATGTCCGCCTGTCCTCGGAAGTGTCCAACCACACGTCGAAACGGAAGAAAGGGAATGTGGAATGGAAAGTGGACGGAAAAAAGGCGCTCGAGGGTGAAGGGAAAATGCGTTGAATTTGTGTCAATCTATTGAATTATCGGATTTTTGCATTTCCCTTGGGTGTTGTGTGTGCGCGCAAATGCTCCAATTCGCGGTCATTGCTACTTGTGTGCACACAGAACTCGCGCGCCACCGAGTGAGGCGTGTGTGGGCCGAGGGGGTGGCAACACAGCAAAAGGTTTTCTCATTCTCTCCTTCAACATATTTTTTTTTTCGTGTGAAGTCATTTTCATGTGCACCGCTTTTCTGTGCCACAGATGGCAGATGCATCGATGCAACGTGTCACGAGGGAACTTTTTCATTTCAGGGGCATTCGTTTAAAAAACAGGCAGATGTTAGTTACCCACCTTAAATTAAAAAAAATAAGCTGCAGAATATCAAATGACCTCCAATTAAGATTTTATGGATGATTTTTGTACGTATTGACACATTGCGTAATTTTTCAGCCACATTTTCTTAACCCATTGTAATGCTTTCCTATTAAAAATTCCGTGTCCTATATATTTCGATTTGTTTGCCATCTTTCTTACTATGTTTTTACACTTTGATCCTAAATATACAATCCCATTTTGACGAGCAGAAAAAAAGACACTCAATCAAAATCGCGAAAATCCACCTATTTGCGGTCACGTTGGCGGAAAACATGTGTTTCCAAAATAAATTTTCCCATTGGAAAATAGGTTAAATGACTTCACTTCAAAGCACAAAGTGTCAGATTTTGCATATCACATGGAAAGTTTCCTCTATCGTTTTTTCGCAGTGTGATTTTTTTTTTCTAACAGTGCACGCGATGAAATTAGATGATGGGGAAAGAAGTATATTTCCTTCTCACAACCAGAGAGAGAGAGGGCAGGGATTGCGTAAAAAGTGACAGCAAGAGAGTGAAAATAATGGTTTTTCTCGTATGTGGTGGGATATTTTATATAATTCCAACATAGTTGTAGAGAAGAAGAAAAAAAAAACGCCAGCGAAAATGAATGCTGTGGTGATGCAATTTTAACCGCTTGAGACGTTTTCTTCACCGAGAACTTCAAAAAACTCCTTTCACTCCATCGTCGGTTACATAAAATCTCAATCGAAACACGAATGAAATTATATAAAAAGCTCTCAACGACTTTTTACACTTTACTCTCTCCAACTTATTTCTTGTCGCATACCCGAGAAATTGATGAGGCACGTTTACCGTGCGTTCAAGCAGATTAATTATTGTCTATGAAATTTGTTCGAAAGGATTCTATGATTTACGTAATTTTACTACTAATGCCAAAAATCAGACTTATGGTTTTGGAATGTATCATATTGGGTTTGATTCTTGGCTCTAGTTTTAATTACGTAATAGCCAGGGTCAGGGTACTACTGGGGACGATTACAAGATATATTCCAAAAAGGTATTGATCCTAGCTACAACATGTTAAAAGTTGAAACAGATCCATCCAATAGGGATCGAGCTATTTAAGAAATAACAGTCTCGTGGCTTTCAAAATGGCGGATGAAGTGTTATGGAATTAAATTTGACATCTCTTTCCTTTTTTCCGATCGATATGGATCGATATATAATCAAGGTCTAAAACCGAAAAACGCCATCTCTTGTCGATCCTCTCGCTATAAAGTGTTATAGTTCGAACAAACAGATATACGGCCGGCCGAAAGATTCGATTTTGAGCGCCTATACATTTTGATATCTAGAAACGTCCTGTCTCATTGATTAGTTTTGATTTTCATCTTATAACTTGTTGTCATCCATAAAAGTTTTTTTTTGAAAAATTCTATGAATACTGCTATAGTTAATGCAAAATTGTGGAGGAAGGAAATGAACATTAAACTGATGTTTGTGTCTCTGTCAATTTAGCCACTTTCACCTCACGACGCGGTCTCGGATCGTGAATGTGCGCTCTATGGAAAGAAGTCAAAGAAGTGGAAGAGTGAGGAATATGCGGAAAAAACCATTTCTAACACGTTAACGTAATAACTTTCGCTATTGTTTCCTCTTGGTTTTTCTCACTCTCACTCCATTTCATATATAGATAAAAATCCAATAGAGTGAAGTACAAAACCGGTCGACTGTTATGTAAAATTATTCCCAGAGCCACTGACGGAGTGAGAAGGAGCAATGTTAGGGAAATGGACGGTTAGATATGCAATAGGATCCCTATTTGGATGAAGCTGGTTAGGAGGAAAAATAAACATAGAAAAAAGATGCATTACGCCTCTTAAAGTGTTAAGAGGAAAAACATCGAGAAAATGTGCGTAAATGAGGAGCACCAGTTGGGATCATGTGTGGAAACTTTCTGCCATCTCACTCATGCGCTTGCCAACATAAATGTGTGTTTCTGCCAGTAAAAAGCCCAAACGGCAATGACAGTGTATGTGAGTGCGCTAAGTAGGTCAAATCATTCCGGACAATGGCCTTTTGCGTGATCGCGCGCCGCGCCGCCAATCCATAAATACACTCTCAATACACTTCTCTCCCAAGCTTATTTTGTGCTCGTATTCACCCGCTTCGCTGTGTTGCATTAAATAATGTTTAAATGCAACACACATTACCATTTTGTCTCAAACCCATTCCGAAGGCAAACACACATGAGACATGAAGAGCATTAAAAGTGGAATAAAATGCTATGGCAATTGCATATAGTACCCATTATAAAAATAGGTTAACCCTTTTGTAGAACAACCGCGCGTCTCTTCCTGCCAATATGGCGTGGAAAAATCCTCGGCCATTTTCAAAGAAACAAAAACCTAAAAGATCGTGTAAAGAAAAGATAACACCTAACGCCCCAAAATAGTCTCACAAAACACCTCGTGGGACTTCGTGAAAGAAATCATAGCGTCCGTCGGACCTAATGAGAAAAGATGGAAAATGCATGACCCTCGTGAAATGTAAGAGACATATTGCATAATTTAAAGTTATATATATTTTTTTCCAAACATCTCATAAAAGTGCATTCAACACTATCGCGTTCAAAATGGCGACACAATAGTCATAATGGCGGTCTTGACTCTTGACTGTGTTGTTGCCATTTGATTGCTTTTTAACACACAAAAATTATTTCGTCACCATCTCCCCAGCAATTCCACCAGCGGAATTCACACAATAAATAAATTTAATGAATGTTGCGAGCATCACGAGACAGACTTTTTACAAGTAATCCACCTACGATGCTGAGACACAAAGATGGAGGCACGATTTGAGCGAGACAACACATAAGCCAGCAACATTGTATATAGAGGGTTCATAGATGGTAATGATTTTAATGCCAGCCAAGTGAAATTATCATTTTAGCAACTAAAATGATAAAGTAGGAAGGTTTTGAGATTAAATTTACAAGCTAGTTTAATTACAATATCTGGCAAATATATGGGAGGTTTAGCTTCTGCGCAGAAATTCTTAGGAGCAACTCAAATACTCAAAATTGGATAGGTAGAACCGGAGATATAGATGATTTAAGAGGTCCTATCATTGAAAAGGTCTCAACTTCTGACACAAATATTTTTCAAAATGGCGGAAAAACTAAAACTAAACCGTTTACTTATGCTAAACTTTTTCTTTGAGCGAAAAATCCAACGGACGGACATACGGCCGGCCGGTTTCTTCTTAATCTGAAGAGTTCGATGTTTTGTTACCAAGACAATAGCGGAATTTAAGAATTTACAATACCTATCTATATATAAATAACAACGACTCGATGGAGAAGCCTTGTTGCATTTCCTTCCCACCTTTATTTTGGCAAACGAACAAGATGACAGAAAATGACTAATGGATTATTCCTCTATTAAATTTTTCGTGTTTTTGACCTTTAATTTCGCTCCAGTCATCACGTAATCAGCGACAATATGGAAGAAAGAGACAGTGAAGGAAATGAATAAGAAGCAAAAATCACTCTTCAAGTGAAAGTAAATCGTTACGATTGTTAATCATAAAACATATGTACTTAAATACTCCATGTATTTATAGATTAATAGAGCTTGTAAGACAGTGCTAATGTTCATTTTGTCGGAAATTTATTGATTATGAGAGAAGCTAAATTTATACAAGTTTCGCTATGAGGCAAACTCCATTGAATATTATTTAGGGTTTCTGACCTTTCACCTACTTTGCACAATTTTCCCACCACTCACGGTTTTTCGTCCTTTTGCCAAGCCAACGAATAGGGGTAAAGTCGATAAATCAATACCACCAAGTGGATTTAACCACTTTCATGCAACACCATAGTTTACTTTATACACATATATGTGTAGCCAACATAAGAGTGCAGTTGCACAACTTCAACCACAATAGATAACGAGCAAAGATCAGGTTCAATCCTAAGCTGATAAAACGAGTTGTGGTTTATCAGTAATATTTAGCTTCTGGAAAACTGTTACAATCCCTATCAGGCCTACATTAGCATTTGCTGAGCAAAAACAAATATAATATTCACTGATTGTGAGAGAAATTTTGTACTAAAATTAAGATTTTTCATCAAAGCCTATTCAAAATTTAGTTATTACTAGTTATAATAAGTTTAAAATACAATGTAGCTCTTCCTTTACACCAAAAGAAAATGTGTGTCCATTATATCTAAAATGTGGTGTCTTTTAAACTATATTCGTAGCTTAAAAGTCAAAACGCTAAAGTGTGAATCACTCAAAGTCAACCCTCAGAATGTCACCATTGGTCGACAATATATTTGCAAAATGCGGAAGTGCCTGAAAATGTGGCACAAGTTGAACAATAAACCATTAAAATTTTCCAATAAAACGCCTTTCAGTGGAGAGAAAAAAGTTTTAAATGAACCCTAATCAGGAAAAATGAGCAATTGTGTACCTCAGATGAGAGAGAGGAAAACAAAAATAATAATTCTGACGACTGAAAAACACCCAGGGAAACCCATAAAAATTTTGATTGGCAGATGAAAAAAGAGTTTTGCAGTGAAATGGAGCTAATTTTTATGCATTTCCGCCTTCATAGAATTCCACATGCGGTTCATTGTTCCCCAACCGAAAGTGTGTCATAAGAGCTTATGGGATGGGATTTCGATTATGGGTGGAAGAAGTGCAATATCCGGATCAAATAAATACCCATTTTTCACATACTTTAATCCCTATGCAATTTTTTCACTCTATAAATTGTCATGTTTTCTCCTCTTCACACGCACTTCGTTGCAGAGAACTTTTTTTCACTATTTGAGCGCGACACAAAATATAGAGCATACAAATAAAGTGATGGAGTGCAGTGAAATTATTCATAGGTTATGTGAATATTCCATTAAAGCATGTGCTTCCTTCCAATTTAGCGGCACAATTTCATTTCCGTGCATTTTGTCTCCAGCACTCTCTCTAACATAAAAAAATCACCTCCGCGCACCCAACTTCTAATCTTTTTTGTCGTATTTTTTTTTGTTAGTCATGACAAAAATTAGAATCTATTTTCAAAGTTAGTTGGAGGAGATAAAAAGTGCCACAAAAAACACACAAATATTCTGCTCTATTTAACATCTTTTCTTTCTTTCTCTCTGCAATTTTCACTATTATTATATTTGTCTAATTTTCACGAGCTCACGCCTAACAAAACCCTCCCATTCTGATCACCTACGCTGCATGTCAATTTACACTGCATAGAAGAAATGCTGGAACGGTTAATTTTTTTTCAAATTGATGAAAAACAAATTTTAGGTCAAATGTTCTTATATCTGACTAGTAATTCAGATTAAGGTTTTTTATTAGAATAATTTAATTGTAAAAAAAAGAAAACATGTCTAAGTTTGTTAGACAATCACAAGTTGAGCTCTAATAGCAATTTGTATAACCTAACACAAAATATTATAAATAAAACCATTTTAAAAGTTAATTCGGAAATCTTGGGAAAAGACAAAACCGGTTTAGCTATATCTTTTCAAGGTTATAGGAAGATTAAGGCAATACTAGTATGATAATTTAAAGGTATTCTAGTGTCTAGATTTAGTCTCTAATCTTGAGTTAAAGAACTATTTAACAGTTAAATTTTGCAAATATGTTACACTGCAATTTGTGATCAAGTTTTGTCTTTCAAATTTCTTATACGAAATCTTACACATAATTTTTTGTTCTTTTTATGTTTATTGAGAGTAACATAAAACTGTATTTGACTTTTATTTGTAAAAAGATAATGCGATGGGAGCGCCATTTTAGGGATTCTAAAATGTGCGGCCATCGCCGTCTTATCGTTGAAACCAACCTCCAAGTCAAAACGACGGAAAAATTTAAATTTTCAAAATAAGCAACTAACCCTTAACCATCAGAAATAATTCTTGATCTGAAACTTCTTTCACCGACTGTGCATGACTGGAGGAAAAAAGTTGCAACTTTCACTTGCTATATTTAAATTTGATGTCCATGTGAATATTCTAATACTTCTGTTTTTTTGTACTTCTCACTCCCTATTTAAAATAATTTTTTCATTTCATTTTCTCCGTATGTTCATTTCTATGCCAATGAGACAGCATATGTCATCTTGTGTCTCCCTCCCACCAATTGTTCCCTTATTCCCTCATCTCTGATACGCACATGAGCAAGGAAAGAGAAATGCTATGCTGTGTGGAGTTAGAAATAGAAAATACATCAAATGCTTTTTACACAAACAAAGCGGCGGGTTCAACGTCTGACCTATTTTTCATTTTTCTCGTAAAAGCGCGTGCCTGTGTGTGTCTTTCAAAGAGATTCTCTTCCTATACTGAAAGAAGACAGAAAGAATGGAAAAAACGAGACACACATACACATACTAAAAGCTCCATTTGATGCTACTGTTTGATTCATTTTGGGCCGGGAAGAAACGCGTAAAACGGGATTCGTAGTATGTTATTTGTGGCTTTGGGCTGGTATATTTTCTCGTTTCTTTTAAAAACACATAAACTTCATCAATTTCCAGAACGAAAACCACCTAGAGCTTTTCTCGTTCGGAGTTGCGCAAATCAATCTTAAACATAGGGGGTGGATGAAATGCACTTTGCGTGTCTCCCGCCGTTTTTTCGTGTCCTGCTACCCTAAAAAAATTCACCCAAGGTGCTTTTCTAATCAGTAAAATTCCACAGATGAGCGCAAGAGCTCACCTTTTTCGCCATATTGCTCAATTTGTTTTTTACACTCAGTGAGAAAATTCACTGAGCATATGCGAAAAAAAGTGATTTTGATGCAATTTTTATTGAATTTCTCAATATGTTTTTGACATTGGCGCTTGAAATATCTCCAAATTGCGCAATATCACAAATTTTTTTCACTTTGTCGCGTTCCAAATTGTTTCTTTTTTCTTACTCTCTCAACACGATGGTGAAACAGTTTTCCACGATCGCCGAAAAATTGAAACAACAACCTAAAAGAGTGCGAACGTCGCAAGCACCAAAAAAAGACGGTCAAATTAAAGCCACACTTTTGATAAGAAGGTAGGGGAACTGTGGGAATTCAATCACATCTCATTTTCAGAAAAGAATGATAATATCCTTTCTTATGATAAAACTTTCGCATATTATGTGAGAATAATAAAAAAAATATAGTTGAGGATGTGTTTCCACGAGTTAAGTTTAGTCATTTCAAAAGATAGTTTATTAAGAAATTTATATTCATACTCATTTAGTAATCAGATAATAAAACTATAAAATCTCATGTGAATTTGGGCTTTAAATAAATCTTAGAACAAGAATTAAAAATAGAAATAAATCATGATCTGCGTTAATGTGTGTCAATTTGCCCGCTGTTCCCCTATGCATTTTCGGGTGGATGACTGCTAGAGACTCTCAAAATCTCAGCAATTGCGTCACCTTATGCGATTGCTCAAGATACCAGAGGAAAGCCGGAAAAATGGCTAGAAAAAGTCGTGAGATTCTAACCTCAAAGTCATGTTTGATGGGCGGGAAAGCGCGCGATCGATTTCGCAATGGCAGACATTTCATGTGATGTGAAATGAAACACCTCATTATATTGAATAAAATTTTTCTCTTCGTCTGTTTGCTGAACTAAAGTGCACAAACTGCACATTACATTATTTTCTATTAAAGAGTGGAGAGACATTGCCTCAATCCAAACCAATGTGTCTCCTTACGTAATGTGAACGATGTGAAATTTTCAATTAAAAACGACGCCCCCCTTCACCACGCGACTCCATATTCTCGAAAAACCGCGCCAAAGAAAGAGGTGAGAGAGAAAGAAAAGTTATTAGACGGCTCTAGCTCAAGCCTCTGTACAAAATCGCTTCCTATCTCAGTCTCACTCCATCGAACAGTTTCAAGCATACCAACCTTTCGCTCTCTGCAGATGTGAAATCTCTTTTCTCTCTCACCTCATGCCATGATATTGCAACACTCTCACCTTCTCTCGCGATCATTTCCATCACGCCAATTCCATACGATAACTTCTCAGCCTCATATACAACATTACGTAAAAGTAACATTAACCTCACTCTCCTGTGCACCTCTCTCGAAGGTGTTCCCCATAAGAGAAGTTTTCAAACATTTCAAAATACCTCCTGCCCCTCCACTGTACAAATCACTGTCTAACACCATGAAAACAATTTGCTAAATCATAGGGTGACTGACCGCCATTGATTTTGGCTTTATCCAGTATTATCCAACAGCCGTGTGAGTCTTTTTTCGTAATGATCTTTCATGAAATCACGAATGAGAGATTTAACATTCAAATTGGTATAATTATCTCACTACTAACCACCGTACAATATCATTATCCAGCCTATTATTACTCCTTTATCCTGAAGAGAAATGTCTCACACCAACAATATCCTTTGCATGAAACATGATTGACACGACATTCAAAAGAACTATCTTGCGCAACCAATAAACAATTGATGAAAAAATCAAATTTATACAATAACAGCCCACCCCTACTCCCAAATAGAACTGGGATAATATGGATAATAAGCAATTCATCATGGAGAGAGGCGAGTTAAATTTGAATACAAAGCACCCTGTAGGTTGCATATGGAAGAAATGTATTGGAAAACCTTTCCAATGTTACATTATTTTACTTTCTCATTTGGGATTTTCTGCCTCTCTTTTACTCTCAACACCTTCCCATTGTTCATACAGTTGGCGCAAAAATATGTACACATTGAAGTGGAATAATAAATAAGAAATGGAAAGAAGAGAAAAAAACGAAACAAGTATTAAACAGAGAAAAAAATGGTGAACTGAACGTTGAAATTTCCGCGCTCTCGCTGTTGTGCAACAAATGGCTGCTGCTGGTTTTGTTGATTTGCCAACAACGAGTACATATTGAACACCAAAAGACCACCAACACACTCATGACAAAAGAGAAAGCGGTTTTGGCCATGATCCTGTGACTTGACTGTACATTTGAGAGTTGTTTGCAACTCACAATTGTGAGATGATCGCGCATATATTTCTTTTTTTCATATTGTTACCAACTCTTGCATCAAGATCTTTCACTCAGATACCTTAAGACTTTTTTCTTTCCACTCTCACATATCTTTTGCATAATCCACGGAAATGGCCAAAATAGATCACCACACACAGTAGAAAAAAAGTTCATTAACTGATGGTTTGAAAAATGTTGCACCATCACATGAAAGTGATCTGCGTGGCTATTTTTAACGTCCAATTCCCCAAACTTGATCTTTCCGGATGGTGTGTGAGTGCGGGGGCTCCGACCGCGATTAATGATCCTCACACTCCAATGACAATGGCCCCCATGAAATTGGCATTTGACGCACCTTCGCGGCGATCTCAGAAAAGAGTGAAAGTGATCAATGATCGTATGAGTGTGATCTTTAGACCCCCAAAAAGAGTGAAAGTGTTTTTTATACTTTGTCAGTTCACCTTTCAAAAACTTCTTTTCGCACAATCCTGCGGCAATGACTGATCAACGATGTTGATCTTCATGAGATTGACTTCACATGAAAACATAATTACTCGTCAAGATGTTGAACATATCATGCGATGGCGTGTGATATAAGTCAATAATCAAAATAGTGACTTTAAAAAGTGAGGGCAATCAGTTTGCGGGTTGCGCTCATAAGATAGTTATCGATTATATTTTAAAACAGTTTTAAGCTATCACGAACAAAAGAAAAGGTCATTTTGTCTGACTTTGTTCAACCGTTAGACTCAATTAATGAAGGATCATGACATGGTTTCTATCTCTATTTGGATTCTAATTCAACAACAGACAGACACACGGACAAACAGTGGTTTCGGACATGTTCGTATATTTTATGAATTTTAGTATTGCCCTTATGCGATCCAGAGTGCGTATTGGAGCAATAAAATGCAGCTGTTTTAAAGTTGTTTAAATTCAACTGGTAGGACTTGGGGATAAACTTGTCTGCATTTTAAATTTAAAAGCCTTTTCCAAACCAATATTTCGAGGTAAAACAATTTAAATTAGATTTCTCAAAACACCCTCCAGTAAAGAAAAACGGTAAAAAGTGCCCGAACCATCGATTAAATATTTCACGAAGCTTTCCATATCAATTCCTGGCTCTCAATGGCACGTCCTGTTTCTCCCCTACTGAGGCGGGAGGCCGCTTTTTGGGGCCAGAGAGGGTGTACAAGGGGAGGAAAAATCGATACGTGCGACTCCCAG
>CAKKOB020001378.1:7374-23144 GCA_918844115.2 Phlebotomus perniciosus | reverse complement strand
GTGTGAAATTGAAAGAAAAGCTCCAGACCATCGCTCTCATCCAATTATTGCGTGTGGCGAAGGGAAGGAAATTAACAGGATGTGAAGAAATATTTAATATTTACAAACAATTCTTTAGTTCAAGTGCAAAACCAGTCGAAAATAATTAATTTTATATTTACATTACCTTGTACTGATTTGTGCGCGAGAATATTTGGAAGTGGGAGTTTTTTTTTAAATAGAAAGGGAGCTTTTAGAACATTTTACGAGCTTTTGTGAATTTTTTACAGCTTTTTTGGTCAGCTTTTGAACTTTCTGATATTTCCCGCTCTATTCGGGAGCAATCTTTATTCCCCATTTCTTGATTTTTCAGGTACTTTCTTGGAATGTTTCAGAGATGGCGCTCCGAAAATCTTAAAATTCTGTTTCTTAATTTGGATAAAGAAATATTTTAAGATTTGATATTGGTGGCTCCTAATTCTTGGAATTTGCTTTCAGAATGTCTTTATAGGGCCTTATTTTTTTGAAAAATTTACAAGCGTCTCTGGAGGTCCTTTATTTCTTCTTAAAAAGTGTTTTTACTTGTAAAAATGAGGTTTTTTGCGATGAATCGCTTCTTTATCCGCGTTTATCCGGCTTAATAATTCAAAAATCAACTGACGAAACGCACTTTGGGATAAATCCGATAATTCCGAATACCAATTCTTTAAATATTTTAAGGCTGTCAAAATTCTTTATTTTTGGAAACTTAAAGTCCCGAATAGAGCGGTTAATCCTAGGATTCAGGATTTTTCATGCGATTTCTTCCAATCTCCTTATGCCCACAATCCGTTAGCCTTTCAAAACTGTTCCCAACGGGAGCCCCGGCCCCCTAGTGCGACCCTGTCGCGGTCTGACATCACTTGACAGTTCCAATGGTGATAAATATGGCAAAAGTGGAATTCCTCTGATTTTACTTGTCTCTTGTCGTGTCTCCTCCGCAATTTTAATCATGTCCCTCACTGGCAATTACGACCAGAAGTCCCAGCCGACCTGCCACTGCTGCTTCCGCTTCCTCCGCTGGATTCCCGTGCTCTTTATCCTGGCCGTCATCTGCTGGTCGTACTTTGCATATGTCGTTCAGCTATGCTTCTGTGAGCCCCCATGGGAAGCACTCCCATCGCCACCCAAGTAATCCACCTTATCTCTTCCATCCCCAGTCAGTGTCACATCGATTGCCGAACGGGTGATTCTATTGATACTCTTCCACCTCTTCTTCGCCATGTTCATGTGGAGCTACTACCAGACCATCTTCGCCCGTCTCGGCGTGGTGCCGCCCAAGGTGAGTCCGCTGGGATTGTCCCGCGTGTGAGTCACTCACTGATAAGCCTGATCTTGCAGTTCCGCATCCCGGCCAGCGAAGTGGAGAGGCTGAATCGAGCTGAGAATGAGGAGGCGCAGAAGAGAATCCTCGAGGGACTCGCCAGGGAGCTCCCGGTAGTCAACAGGACAATCACAGGCGCCGTGAGAACGTGTGAGAAGTGTCAGCACGTGAAGCCCGATCGATGTCATCACTGCAGCGTCTGCGGAGTCTGTGGTGAGTGCTGGCTGGCTGAGGGAGAAGCTCTGGGGGAGGAAGAGATTTGTAATTTTTGTTTTATTCATCTTCCTTTGCAGTCCTGAAAATGGATCATCACTGCCCATGGGTAAGTCTGAGATTATTTAATAGTTTCAAGGAATTTTCATTGATACCTCATTCGATAAGCCATTTCTGAGATTTTTTACGTAAAGCCTTTAACAAGTTATTGAAAAAGAGGAAGAAGAAGAATAACTGTTGCAGAGATGGCGGATTCAAAATGTCTTTTTTTATTTAATTTATTACGTTTTTTTGTAAGGTAACTCCTCTCCAATTTTATTTAGAATTCGTTATGTTTTCGGACAATTTTATTATTCCAAAATATAATACTCGCTAAAAAAATTTTTGTTTCGATTCATTTGAATATCAAACGAGTGGCAATCCTAAATTGCGAACGTAGAATTCTTACAGATTATGCCAACTCGGATACAGTAAAGACTTAAAATTTTCATGTTGACTTTAGCGCCACTAGCAGTGGTCAGATGAACTTCTAATGTTCTGAAGAAATGTAGCATTTTACGAGACCTTTCCAAAAAGTATTTAATGATCAAGATCTGACCCATAGAACGGGAGATATAGCCAATATAAAATTTCATATTAAAACCGGTTTATCTCAACTTCGGATTTATGTAGAGACTTGTGTGATACCTTGTTGGAAAGCTCTCGGTCTAGGCTACAACATATTAAAATTTAAAGAAAATCTATAACAGATCTTCGGAGATATCTCAAAAAGAAAATTTCAGACTTTTCAAAATGGCGGTCGGAGGGGTGGGGGAAGGTCGACTATAGCGCCATCTTGCCCTCAATTTACCCCCACTTATGTACCTTTGCCGAAAACCGCAAGTCTCTATCTATAACGGTTCTCTCGCTATAACAATTTTTCGCCGGACGGCCGGCCGGAAAAACCGGTTTTTGGCCACCCACTTTTTCGTAATCAGTGAGACTCAAAACACCCCCCTATGGCTATCTCAGACCGATCTGATGACTTTGGTATTTTGTGATGAACGCAATAGTGGAATCTGTAAGAATTCCACTAAAAATATTGAATTTTTAATTATATATGTGATTTACCTGAAAGATTTTTAACTAATTTTATCAAGGGGGGATATTATGGCCCAAAAGACGTACACCACTTCCAGCACTCTTACATTTTGTAGAAAAGCTCCCCAAATTATAATTCGGAAGCTTTAGAAGCTTTCGTCCTGTCAATTTTATTTTCTATACTAAATCCTTCTAAAGCTTTCTAAAACTTAAGGCTCTAAAGCTTTCCAGAGCTCTCTTAGAAAGCTTACTAGAGGTTTCTAAAAAAGCTTTTTATAAAGCTTTCCAGACTGCATAAGAAAGCTTTCCAGAGCTTTTTAACAAACTTTCTAAATGTTGCTAAAAAAAACTTTCTAAGAAAGCTTTCCAAAGCTGCATAAGAAAGCTTTCTAGAACTTTCTTGGAAAGGTTTCCAAAGCTATTTTAAAAAAGCTTTAAGAAAATCTTGATAAGCATTCAGGAATTTTCAAAAGCCTAAAAAATATCCGAAAGCTTTACAAATTCTACAAATTTTTTTTAAATGTTCGTAACTTTCTGCAGTGCTTTACGGGAATTTTAGAAAACTTTCATCTAATGAAGCTTCTGTTTTTAAAAGTTTAGGAATTTCCTTAAAAGCTCTTTAAAAAATTTCTGGAAAAACTTCCCATCCTTCCCATAGCTTTTGTTCTTCCTGGATACTTTCAACCCTTTCAACACTTCTTGGCACTTTCACTGCAATTTCAAAAGCTCTCGCGCACTTCCATTCAAGTGTACACCACTTCTAGCCCCCTTGAATTTTATTTAATAAAAAAACCTGACTTTAAAAAGAACTTTAAAAATAAATTATATTTCGCTTTAGCAACTTCTTGATCTCTTTTAATCGTTAGCAGAAGTGTCTAATGTGAATGAAATTTTCCCTTTTTGAAACTTTCTGCCATCAAAGTTCCCAGGGGTTGACTGCAAATTAGAAATTATTGGTGACAACTTTGTGAGATACTGAAACTTCCATGTCAATTTCCATTTACTCAAAATATCAATTTGGACTTTTATGCACAGTGAAAAGCATAATGAATGGGTGTTTTCCACATTCATTTCATCATTTTCAAGTTTCTCTGGAATTTGGTGTTTCGAACAAGTGGAGAAATCTATTCGTCAGACCAAGCCGCCCCCCCCCTTCATGAGGTTATACACTATAGGTGAAAATTCAAAGTTCACCGTACTGTATGAGGAGTCAGAGAAGTTTATCGTAAATAATTTAATTTCCACGAATCTTCCAAATTTCGAGAGGGAAAAACAGTTTGTATATAGATATTTTAGGGGTGAATTTGAAGTTAAAACTTTATGTGGTGTCGTCTATAAGGGTTCAGTGTACCTGCTTTTCTGGTTTTAACCCAATACAAAGAACCACATCTCGTATAAAGGTAGAAAGATAGATTTTCCCTCTTTTTTTAGTATATCTAGCAGAAGTTTCACTCTTTCTTTTTCTCGAAACAATATTGGATTACATTGGAATCAATTTATTCATTGGATTGTATGTCGAAATTGATTTGAAAAATATTGAGAGTGACTTGTTTTATTTCTCATTCACTGGTAGTCTGTCCTAAATAAATCACCACCCTAAAGAGAAGATTGATATGGAGCTCTGGGCAGAGAAAAGAAAATGCCAACGCTGAAAAATCTCCTCAATTCCCAATGAACAATTGAGGCTTTATTGACTAAGTAGCATTTCCATCAGTTAATTAGACATAAGGCTCGAGGATTTGCGCCAAAATCCGGTACATTCACATGCCTTTCATCACCAAATTAAAATAACTTATAAGCACAACAGAAATTCCCAACATCAAATCCATGAAGAAACACGCCATCCCTTAAGGGGCCGAGCCAATTAATTAAAATTTATACGAGAAATCTCTTTATTTTCCCATAATAAAT
Organism: Phlebotomus perniciosus; assembly: GCA_918844115.2. Lineage (NCBI taxonomy): Eukaryota > Metazoa > Arthropoda > Insecta > Diptera > Psychodidae > Phlebotomus > Phlebotomus perniciosus. Next base: position 18,598 of record CAKKOB020001378.1, on the reverse strand, counting down.
TTTCGGTGTATTTTGCAACCCATTTGATGAATGCCACAATTGTTTTACAAGGCGTTACCACATTTTCCTCCCCCAAGAGAGCCAGGAAAAAGAGTGTGAAAAAGTAGGGTGAGACGTCTTGGAAGGAATTAAACTTTTTCTCTCCAGGACGTGAGATCATAATTGCTGACAATTTAGAAAAACGTGAGTGAAATAAAAAAGTCTATTTGTATTTAACAGCTGTTACAACTTTCTTTCGTGCACAATTAAAATTAATGAAGGCTAAATGATTGGGGCTGTTTTATGTGCTGAAAGTGGATTCGCTGAGCTATAAGGCTCTCTCACCCACAATTGAAACCCCTAAAATGCTATTTGAAATTTCAACTCTCGCCACGCTAAACGCACAAAAAAGAGCCCATCAACGGCCATTTGGGTGTTCGAAGGAGAGCAGGAAAAAAACTCGAACTCAAAATTGGGGACACACTGGGAAATAAAAATAAAATTGTCAATTGTTAGGATCGGAGGCCTATTCTTTTGACGTCGAATGGTTGGGGAACTATCCAGCAGCCAATTTGGAGTCTTTGTATATGGCCGCCCTTCCCAACAGAGGTCCCCACACAGTGGAGCAATGCATTCCAGGCATGAGCTTTTTGTTCCATCAACCGCGCCCCAAAAAGCTTCCCAACTTTATCATTTAATCGTGTAATGACTTTCAACTCTATATCGTTTCGGGGGGATGTATCCATTGTGATTCCTGAGAGCTCTATTTCGCCAACCCAAAATAGCACATACTATATGTTATGTATGTAGGTATACCTATGTATCAAATGGGATTTTAAATATTCATTTTATACGCACAGCGGGAGGCATGATGATTTTGCAGTTCATAAAAACAACAACCGCAGTCACAGTTTCTGCCACAGTATAGAAAGGAGAGAAAGAGTAATACGCTATTAAATTCAACATCCGCCACTTTTGTCCCTGCACCGCCCACAATCCACCCCCACCCAATGTTCAAAAGTTGCAATTGAGATTTTGTAACTTTTACCACTCGAACAAAAATCAGGAGCATAAACAAATTATGTGCACGCTATTGAGCATAAAAATCAATTTTTTAGAGATTTTTTGCATTTGTGGTGCTGTTTTTTATTTTTAGAGAAGGAAATTAATTTACCCTATAAAAATATTTTTTTCAGTGCGGAACATGGCGGAACATAAGTAGGAATTTTCCTAATGAACTCCTCTAAGAAATTTACCACCCCAATTAATCGTTCCCAGCGAATTCCATATGAAAAATCTGCTTTAGTTCTCTCTCCTCATATCGTTTGATGGAATAAATGGAAAAGTTTGTATTGGAAAACTTGGGAAAATTCCAATATAAGAAAAGATAAGAGGACATTTCCTATGGAATTCGCTGGGAACCATTTTATAGGGTAGATACAAAATTTAGTGAAAAGATACTTTGTGTTCAATTTATTTTATAAAACGAGAAATTTAATCTGCAAATTTAAAAAAGTCGAAATAATATTATGAAAATCATCCCTCTAAAAAATACGAAATATTTATATCCTTGTGATTTGATGAAACATCTCGTCTTCTCTGGTTTTTCTTTCATAAAATAATTAATACGCGTAATCCATTAAAGATATTGAAAATTCCAGAAACCAACTGGTAATTCTATTCCTATAACGCACTTTTCCTTTAAACTTTTTTGGCCGTCCCACGAGAAATTCCCCGCGAGAGCGGAAAAGAGCAATTTCATTGAAATTCAATATCTCTTCGCGAAAGAATTTTCCTTTTCTCTTCTGCGTCGCCAGAGTTCCATTGGCAAATATTAAACTTGTAAAGTTAAAGTTTGTATACTCAGAAAAGGGGAGGATTTTCGCGAAAAAGATATAACATTAGCGAATATCACAGTGAAAGCCTGTTGAGGTCTTTCAAAGTCAATACTAATTCGCCCACGAAAAGGCTACCGAAATTTTGTTAATACCAAATGAGCTAAATATTTGGCAATTTAGAGGGAAAATTGCCAATGTTGGGGAATGGACAAAGTGTTTCGTGTTCTGTTTGAGAACCATGAAATCGAAATTGACGTTGGGTGGATTAATTTAATGAGAATCATCTAATCCATGGGTATCGTTTGCAGGAACAACTGGTTGTGTGGACATTTAGAATTTCCTGTCACGTTGTTACTACAGGGGAAAATTAATGAAAATGTGTCGAAATATAGATCAAAGGAATTGCTGTAAAGTTACAAAGTCAAACGTTATATGTATGCTCTGTTAAAATGTTTTATGACAATTGCAATTGCTTTTAATATATGATGATGAAAGTTCTAAAAATAGATTACTGAGGATTGATGTTATACATAGAAAAGAAAATCTTGGGATTAGGTATTTAAATTTTGTTAGGTCTCAGATTAAAAAAAGAAAAGATTTTAATGGACGGAAAGATAGAAGAATTAATGGATTAGAATAAGTATATACCAATAATAGAGGCAACGAGGGGATTAAAGAGAGTTTGGAGAATTTCGCGACAAGATAAGCATTACATCTGTAGAATTTTTCCCGTAATTTACATGATAAACGCAAAAGAGAAGAAAAAAAAAGAATGTTCGCAATTGTTAGGGAAAGTATCAACCACCTCACACCTCCTGCCCAGGCATAAATAATACATATAGCAGTGGCTGCCTTGTACCTTTTTCCGTATTCAACGTTTCTCATTTTCTGACAACACAGAACACCATCAGACCCAACCCAAAATGCGGGCAATGGAAATGGAAAATCCTTTAAATATCTTTATTAGACACGATGTGGAATTTGTATGCTCAGCGATTTGTGCAAATTCGTGGTGAATGTGATGTATAGCGAGCCTTGGGGTTGGGGTTCATGGGGGGATGGAAGTGAATTGCGGGGACCATGCAGAAATCTTCCTCGGAATTCACACGCAGCACCGTGAAACTCTCGTTTTTGCGCGCTCCCCAACCACTCAGCCACCAAGTGGTGGAAAATCTTTGCGAATTACACTTTACTTACACTGGGGAGACTGCCTGCTTTAAGCATGGACACGAAGTTCAACCCCACCTTCAAAGCTTTCACCATAAATCTATGATCTCCTTTTGGCAGAGCATTAAAGCACGAAGAAGGCCTAATGTACTGTGTACCGCATAAATATTTTTGAATGAGCTCTAGGCTAAATATACACTTTATACCATCAATAAAAGAGGAGGTGCTCCATCTTTCCGGGATTGGAGTTTATAAAAGTCTAAAGAAGAGTGTTACGAGAATAATCGGTTTTCTTTGATGGATTGATGGTGGTTTTGTTGAGAACATGAAAAGACTTTAAATTCAGCAAAACACTATATCCATATAATACTTCCAATTAGTCTAATAAGATTGATAAAGTGGTGGTAGTGATTCTATAATACTTCTTGAAAGATATGTGTCAATTGTATGGTGAAAGTTTTCTGGATGTGGCAGAAGATTTGTTGCCTGAGTTCTTGTACAAATTACAGATAATATTCTCGCATATTTGCATAATTCTCCATACAAAGTTCTTTGTTTTCCTTACATCTTTTTGCCTTCACGAGAGCGCAGAGAGGAATTCCTAACCCTTATGTAACCCATCCTGAGGGTGATTTTTATTGCAATAAAAATATATTGGCTTCAAATAAATTTCCATATTACGAATATTTTTTTGTCTCTTAAGAAACTTTCCTGGAGTTTTCTCTCACATAAAGTGCATATAAAAAGTTTTATGAAAACAATCATACGCCTTCCGACTTCTTTTTTACCCTTCTCTCAGAACATGAGGATGAGTGAAGTCAGTAAATGTAGAGCCCAAACTCTCGGCAAGGCAATCCATCATCCAATGAGTGAAATAATGGAATTTCGCTAAATCGGAAGCAAAAGGTATTTTACCGCTTCAACACACATTCCTCATCGGTTTTATAGTTAGGAATGTAGACCGCGACCGGAACTTTTAATTAATAACCATAATTCCAATTATAAACTTAAAACTAATTAAGAACCAGGCGTTGAAAGCTCAAGATTGTAGCTTTCAAGCATTTCCGTATCAGCATCACTCGGTTCGGTGAGAATTTCAATTTGAAGAAAACGCCATGAGAATGGGTGAATGTTTTGCTGGCTTGACGGCAATGAAAATCTGTCTAAGTCATACACCTTCTCCTCTTAACTCTGAATTTAATTGTTTCACACCCCCAACCCCTTCGAATTCCAACTGTTCCCCGCAGAAACTTACAGAACACCGTCGATGGATGTGCCTCCACATACGTCTTATTTCTCTGCACACAAAATACTTCAAGTATTTTAATGAAATCCCATCTACCAGGCGTCCCCACTGTTCAAAATGCGTATACAAGTTTTTTGCAAGCGAAATGATGCCGAGGGGTTGGCATCTTACAGGAAATTAGGGATGATTTTTACTATTTGAAATCATATAATAATCAAAAAGCTTGTTTAGTTTTTAATAATTCTTAAAGAGAAACTGCATTTTGTAATTTCTCAAATAAAAATTGCTTATCATATATTTGAAAGTTAATTTTATAATTTAACCACCCCTTGTGTTCCACCCCCACCCCCTTTGGCAAATCTCAGCTGCAGACAAAGAACCCATATTAATTCTTTCATGTGAATGCGTTTCATGGTACTTTCGCCATCACGCAGTGTAACATATCAAGTCCTCGTGAATTAGCAGCCACAAATAGGGGGAAAGCGCTCTTGTGGAATAGAAATTCGCAGAAGAACTCCCCTACACTTGCGTCAACGATGGAACTTTTATTCATGTATAGCTCTCCAACTTTGCAACGCGAAATGTTTTTATACATCTTTAATGGTCCTTGCAACTTTTCTTTCAACTATAGTTCAAACCCACCCCCCATCAACCCTCCCTCAATACTTCACCGTTCATCCACACAAAACTCTTTATTTGTGGCGGCACTGGAACACTCAGTTTTTCACTATTATATTTCTCATTGTGATACTGCCTCGCACATTCGTCGTACTTGCAAGAAAGGAAAAATTCTTTCTACACCGTCCATCCCATTTGGTGAAGCATTCAACTCGGGTATGTGCATTCACCAGGGGTACCTCTTGGTCGGGCAGTCTGGGGGATGTACGTACACAATACAAAGGAAAGTGATGAATGCAAGTGGCTAACATGGTGGATATGGTTTTCACAGGCAACAAAAGCGGGATCCTCCACCATTGCATGGCTTTAAAGGGGATGGAGGATATGTGCAAAGAAACAGAAGCCATCTCGAATGGATGGTGGAAAGTGTTCACAAATAAATCACCTCCCAATGTTGATGAAATACAACAAATGGGAGGAAGTGCCACTATATACCTGGAAACTGTCATTGCTAAATTCTTGCATGGCTATGAGTGTTCTTTCGGGAAGAAATATAATTATTATAAGTGTTGATGGTCCCTTCTGCATAAATTCCATCCTGAATGAATAACAACTGCAGCTGAGATAAATTTCTTCCACATGTGAGGCGAGCTTGGTAGGATCTGTTTAAAACTAAGGAAATAAATCTCATCAAAAACCCTTAAATCCGTTAAGAATTATGAGATTGGCAAATGATTGAACTTCAAAAATATTGAAGTGCTGAATGTGTTGTATGTCTTTTTAACCCTAATATCTCCCCCTTGTTGAAATGATCAACTATTTATCCCATAACGAAATTTCTTATATACCTAAATCAGAAAATTCTACAAATTCACTTCCGTAATGGTGCATTTGATTTTAAAGCCATAATATGATAGCTATATACATATATATCACATTGAATGGCAGCATATGGGTAAAACTTGATTTTCTCCTGTCCACGAAAACATGGAAATTTTTTCACACCCCATTTGACATGTACCGCCATTTTGGCGGAAATCCATTACGAAAATAGGTGGAAAATTGAAAAATTAATCTCTCACTCGCAATTTTCATTTCCTGTTAGACTGTTGTGCTCGACCCTATATTGAAGACTACAAAGTTTTAAAAACACTTTACCACCCCAATGGTGACGGATTAAACTTTTATTTGCTACAACCTCTCCGCAACCTCTCATCAATTAATCTTCCGTGAAATGTTTCACACCTTTGCACTGTTCAAATATTTGCACTTATAAGTTATCCACCGTGCTTATGCACGTTCCCCACACTCTCGGGGGCAAACATGGCCAAATTATCTATATATTATAGAGACGTAAATCGTTTGCATAATGTTGTGTTGGATATTTATAGGTTTACAGTGTTTTCACAATAGAGGATTACATTAAATGGGAGTTATATATTTTTGGGGTCAAAATAATGCAAAACAACCATTAAGTAAATTGGACGTCCCCGCATGAATGAGACAGCGTGATGTTTGGGCACAAAATTTAATGCACCCATTCTTTTTTTGCTGGTTGAGCCCTTTTATCAAAACACTAAGGCGAATTTTCCTCTCTGGATCAATTTAATTTACGCAGGATTACTTTTTTCAATCTGGATTGATGTATGAAAGGATTTCTATACTCACAAGCTTCTGGCAATTTCAACTTCAATATCCTTAAAGTTGGATGTTGGGGAGTTTGTGTGTCCGTCAGGAAATTCCCTGCGGGAATTGTTGGAATTGTCATTCAGCAGAGAATCATTCTATTGGATTGACCTCCATTGATGTGCCTGATGGCGACCTTTCGACGAAATAATCTGATAGTGAAAGGGATGAGGTTGAGATGGAAATTAGGGCATGTAAGGAAGGAAAAAGAAGTAAGTTTCTCCAGATTGGCTACAATCGTGAGAAATTAAGTCGTTCTATTTGATTATGCGGTCTTCGTTTTTAATTTCCTGTTTCTTTGTGATCCCATCGCCCGTCAGGATAACATACCGCACTAGATTCTATATGCAATACATATAATGGATTGTAAGAGATGCTCCAATGCTCAAAGAATCTGAGTGCGATGCTTTACGATGTTTACATATCCACAACTTATTTGAGCTGGAAAATGGGGAAACAGGTACCAAAGAACATGTTAAATTGTTTGCAGATTGCCGCCTGAGTTTGAGGAAATTGGGGAGAAGGAACATTTATCGCTCCCAACCACTGTGCATACTTTCATACATCAAGTTGAAAGACCAATTAAATCCTTCGGAGGAATTTAAGCCTCAAAAACACACCCAGAAACATGATTTTCCTAGTCAATTAAAAGTTGAGGAATTTTCACTATACGATGGGGAAATGAGGTATTTGTTGAGAAAAGTGAAACCATTTATGTATTGGTGTATCGGGGAAACCTCCACTTTGCAACCCAAACACTGCAGTTTACTTACTAAATTGCCACACTCAATGAACTAAATGTTTAAGCAAATATAGGGATGAAATATCGCCCTCTGGGGATACTATGAAATTTTCATCGTTTTGTCCATTTTGTCTATAATCAATTTATTGATATAATATTCTCGTTGTTTATTTCAAATATTTTCCTAGAAATTAGGGATTTCACTTTACTGAGCATGTACAATAATATTTGATGTGACAAAATTATATCTAATTTCTATCTTCAGGAGTTCGAAAACGTTCATCTACTTTGTAAGCCAGCAACATTGCGTTTAAGGGAAATTAAATTCCATCAAATTTCCTGTTACAAAATTGCATCATTAATTATCTTCCTGCAGCCGATCCAAATACAAAGAGCAAATATTTTTGTGTACCATCCCTACCATTTGCAGATGAACAATAATCATCACTAATTTGTTGATTCATTGTTCAAATTACCCCAGTTATGTCTCTCATACAGCAAAGAATGTCCAAAATGCTTTGTAAATTACTTAAAAATTCCTAAATACTAAAAGTTTAAAGGGAGTTAATTGTTGAAAATTTCTCAACTTTTAGACTATACGCCAATTGCAAAATAAAGAGATTCAATGATTTAAAATAATTGTTTTAGGAACTCTGCGTTCCCCTGCAAACCTTTTTTTAATGGGCACAGAAATGCTTTTAGCCACCGTTTCGGCACCCCGAAAAGAATGTCTAAAAGAAAAGCTCATCATGGGCACTCAAAACCGAGATGCGAACTAACATAACGATGTGGAAGCAATATTGAATGGGGATGGTGGAGAAAAAAGTACACACTAAGAACGAAGAAAATCGAGTAAATTTCGTTATACAGTAAAACTTTTCTATTAAATTGTGCCATTTAAATAAATTTAAGACCACCCTCGTCACGGGAATATCTGCATAATTGTACATAGCACAGATAGAGAGGAGAGATATGTATTTTGGCTGAGGAGAAAAAAAAGTCTGTAGAAAGAATGGCTTTATCCGCTCTTTCACCCTCGGAATGGGATGGAAGACAAAGGGAAGAAAGCCAAAACTTTTTTCTTCAAGCGTCTGGGTGAAAAACTGATGAATTGATAAGAGTAACTTTGGCACATATAAGATTCTTTCCTTGTGAGCAGAAAAATTTACAATACTGCTAAAGCGTGAGAGCTTTTGTCGTTGGATTTAAATACAATTGCTTGTCCATAGCTCAAATTAAGATTTGGGAATGTCAGAAAGCAAGGGGAAGATATTATGATCAGAAATGTTGTACAGTTGAATGGACGTGCGCAAGAACTTTAGGAAGTGGAGTGAAAGTGCTAAGTCATGTAATTTTGAAAGCTTACGAGGAAGAACAGGAGCTTTGTGAAGTTTTTCCATAGCTTTAAAATTCTTGAAGAGCTTTTGGAAAATTCCAGGAGCTTTGAAGGAAATTTCAAAAATTTGAAAAAATATAAGCTTGATCAGCTAAAAGCCCTATAAAATTCCTGCAAAACACTGCCAAAATTTAAGAGCATTTAAAAAAAAAACTTTCGGATATTTTTAGAGCTTTTGAAGTTCTCCCTAATCTTTTAAGAATTCTTGAAAGCTTTTACATATTTCATTAAGGCTTTTGTTTAAGATTTAGAAATTTTTCTAAGAAAGTATTTTTAGAAAGGTTTTCTAGAGAACTTTAGAAAGGTTCATTAGAAAGCTCTAGATAACCTCATTGAAAAGCTCTATAAGGTTTTATTTAGAAAGTCTCCTTGGAAAGCTCTAGGAAGCTTTATTGAGAAACTCAATAAAGCTTCATTTGAAAGCTTTAGAAAGTTAGAAAGTTTTTTCTAGAGCTTTCTTAGTAAGCTCTAGAAAGCTTAGAAAAAACTACGAAGCTTTCTTAGAAAGCTCTAGAAAGCTGTGGAAAGCTCCCTTAAAAAGCTTTAGAAAGATTACTTAATAAGATTTAGAAGACTTTAGTCTATTTGAAAGCTTCCGAATTAGAGTTTTGGGAAGCTTTTCTAAAAAATGTGGAAGTGCTGGAAGTGGTGTACGCCTTTTTGACCATAATATCCCCCTTGACATGGACAGTTGTTGAAATTTACTGAAAAAAGCATGCTAGAAAGCTTTTGAAAGCTTCTTCAGAGAATTTTAGTAATTTTTAAAGTTAATAAATCATTTTATAAAAGCATTTGAATAAAATGTTCAAAACTTTTCAAAAAATGCAGAGCTTTTTTTTAATATTCAGCTTTTATTAGATTACTTCTTGAGTTCAAAATGTTGAGAGCTTTTACAAAAGTTCTTCGAGCTTTCTGAGTAACTATATGCAGGGAAAGAATAATTTATCTCATTTCTAATATGACATCAAAAGTGCAGGAAGAGTGAGTGAGCTTTCACACTAGCTGCAAGTAGTGTACACCATTTTGACCGTAATATCTCCCCCTTGGTTTTAAAGAAAATATAAAGGTGATGAGGAACACATCAATTTCGATATACGCTAATTTCAATATTATGCGCCATCACATTCAAGCCATATCGAAGGCCTTAGCCGCCTTTTTTTCTCCCTCAGCCACGGGGGAAAATTCACTGGAGATTTTCACGAAGCACACACACAATTATGCAAATCCAACCAGCCCCCTCCTGCCCCCCAGGAGGTTCCGCTTCGCCCTGACATTTATTGAATGGTGATGAATTGAAATGATGTCCAAATTGTTTACTCTCCACTTCAGTTTTCCCCTCTCGAAAATTGAAAATGAGTTTTTCGCCGCCATTTCGCCCCCTCCCCCAATCAACCCGCCGCGCGCGAAAAAAATCAATTAAAAAGCTCCCCTTATGGCGGGAAATCAAAGCCACGCGCCTTGAGACAGTCGCGCGCGCGCAATTGAACAGAAAATCCCATGTTATTGCATAATGATGTGTTATTATGTTGTTGGCGGTTGCAGGTAGGAATTATCTCGCGGGATTGCGTGCAACGCATCATGTGAAGAGGCTGCATGAGGCACTCTTGACTTTTTCCCATCCGTCAACATATGGATTGCCTCTTCTCGTGCCATCGACTTGAGAAAACCACTTGAACAGCTTTAGTCAACAGCTTGGGAGAAAGTTACACGTGACATGGGGTCAAAGTGAAGATTTTTTATGTTTTTGAAATGATCTAAAAACATTTCTTAGAAAAATTAAATAAGAATGCAGAGAGAAGCTCAGAAGAGAGCTTTACGGGAAAGCTCATTTTTGAAGAACTTTGGTTAATTTTGATTTTCTTCGGACAGAATAAGAAATGTTTTTTAATAATTGAGTTTTATGGAAAATTTATAGGAAAGCTCTTTTTTCAGGGCTATGTATATCCGGAAAACACAAAAAAATTAAAGTTTGAAAAAGAAATCCTTTAAAAATTCATTTTTTTTTTGAAAAATTATAAGAAAGAAAAGGTTTGACCTTTCAAACTAAGACTTGTGCTATAATCCTTCATTAATCAAAGTTTCGAATGCAATAATTTTATGGTACCATTATGGGAAAATCCTATTCCAATATTCCAATATGGAAAAGTATTAAAATAGGTATATAAAAATTTAAATAGAAAACGTATAATAATTCTTATTTCAATCATAACTTTTAAATATTAAAAAATTATACAACTTTATAGGAAAGCTTTTACAGTTGAATTATGGGAACTACCTCTATAAATTTGAAGCTTTATAGCAAACGCATTGAATGAGAGATATAAGGTCAGATTATGAGAAATCTCTATTTTTCATAATTCCCATAAAATTATGGTAAAATCAACTATAATAGCGATCAATATCGTTTTGTTGCGCAATTCAAACATCCCAAAATCACAGTTTAAACGCCACCGAAGCAAATTCGTGTGATTTCTCTCTGTCGTATGTGTTAATTTGAAGAATTCTTCAGTCAAAGATCACGCTCGTGTCAATCAATTAATTGCAGCAAGAAT
>CAKKOB020001377.1:11792-23148 GCA_918844115.2 Phlebotomus perniciosus | reverse complement strand
ATTTCTCTCACGTTTTAATGAAAAAAATTCTCTGTTTGACAAACTTATCGTGAAATTATAATATATAAGATTTTCTCCCGGAATTTTGTGAATCAGGTGGAATCGTGAAAACTTTCATGGGGATTCCTTTGGGGTGTTTGGCAAATTAAATTGAGGAAAAAATGATGAATTGAGCGTCTTTAATATTTATTTTTTAATTTATTCTTTCCCAATGCGAAAAAGTATTTCTACAGTGTTAATGTCTATCGATTTTAGAGATAAATGAAATTTTTGTGATTTATTTTATTTACATCAAACTAAGGATAATTTCTTGAGTTATACATAATAATTCTTTTAGTCTTAGAAATTAACTCTTTAGGAAGATATACTCTTCATTATAATTGCCTGTGTAAGTTCATTTTCATTAGTCGTTAGGATCAAAAAAATGATAGATTAGTGATGAAATTGAGTGTTAATTGTGGATGATTTACTCTTTACTTTTTTTCACTGTATATCTCCCTGAAATTGTACAGCCCCAGGGAGGATTAGCTTAAGGTGGAAATAAAAACAATGTAGCATTAGGTTTTTAATGAAATTAAATATAATTTATTGTGTAGGCGATTGTTGAAAATGAATGCAGATATATAGATAGAAGATGAGAGGAAAAAAAGGCAGAAATATAATGTAAAGAAATAAATCATTTTTCCCATGGTGAAATAACTTGAGGCGTGTGGAGTGAAAATTGGGAGATTTATGGGACTGAGTCTCGTGCAAGAATTAACTTTTTTTCTCCCTCTCTGTGTGCTGTTATTTTTTTCTGGCTCGACCGCCGGGGCTTTTGGGGCACTCAACCAACTCTAAGGGAGTTATTCTCGAGTTGTGCGAAAAATTTTTCTTATGAGAAGGGATTAGGTTTCTGTGTTGCCGGTTTTTTTTTAATGAGATATTTCACAAGAAAAATAATTGATATAAATTTTTCTTGCGATTTTGGGAAGTTTTTATTGTAAAAAAAACTGATTATAAAGCTAGATCCACACTATCAAAATTATTTAATAAAATACCTTCGAAAATCAATAAACAAACATCCACTTTGTTATAAGCCTTGTTTAAAGTTTAGGGCTGGCTTAAAACTTGCAGCTGACTTAAAGCTGTCGTAAAATTCAAGTCTGGCTTCATGTTTAAAAATTAAAGTTGACTCATTGCCTCAAACTGGCTTTAAGATTGAAGGTAACTTAAACCTGGCCGAAAGCTTAATACTGGCTCTAAGCTTTAAACTGGTTTAATCGTTAAGGTTGGCTCTAAGCTGGAAGCTGACTTAAGTTTGAAGCTCATGACGTGCTTTAAGTTTGAAGCTAACTTAAAGCTGGTTTAAAGCTTAAGACTGGCTTAAATCTTGTAGCTAAGTTAAAGCTTAAGGCAAGCTTAAAGCGTAAAGGTGACTTAAGCTTAAAACTGACTTAAAGCTTAAGGCTTGTTTTTTATTTAAAAAATATTGTTTAATATTTGAAGCTAATTTGATAGTGTGATATATACCTTTAAAAAATTAATGCTAAAATCTTCTAAAAAATGAAATATTTTCAGCATTTTGAAAGAAATTCGTAAAAATAATAGCTTCCGTAGAAGCTTTGAGAATTTTGCAAAAAGCTGAAAAATTTCTTCAGAAACAAATAACAACTTATTTGTCATAAATGTTCCGTAAATCATAAATCACAAAAATCACTTGTTTTTTGGTTTTTATCATAGAAGTTTACCTCCTATATTTTCAAAATTATTACTTAAAAATGGTTATGACTCTTTTGGTTAATTTGGTTAGTGAATAATCAATTTTTATTCATTAAATATTAAAAAAAAATTTAAAAAAAAACATCCATCAAACACTTTTTTAGTTCAAATTAGATTTTTTATTAATCAAAAGTTTTTTTCCGTTAAAAATTGTTTTCAAAACACAGAAAGGAATGGAAAGGAATTTTGAAAATCAGAAAATTACAAATTTTGGGAAAAATTCTTAGATTTCTGAGTATTTTTTTGCTAAATTTCGTGTATTGTTTGAGAAAACATCCAGAAATTTGTTTTAATTTTCTTTTTAAATGTTTTTTATTCCTTCCTTTCTTTTCTAAAAGTTTCAAAACATTTCTTGAGTTCTTTTTTAAACAGCAAAGACTTGGAAACCTTAGAAACCTGGATTACTGTTTCCTATGATCAAGGAAGTGTTAATTTTGCATTAAATATAACATTTTCGGCAAAGAATTCAAGGAAATGTTACCGAGAAATAATTCCTCATTGAAAATTTTTCCAATCAACTCGAGAATAGCCCCCCAAATTGGGAAGAGAGAAAGAAGAGGAGAGATGATGGGGAAAAGTTGTCGGTGGAAAATTATAGAAAATTTTGTGCTATGTGTTTTGTATTATCGTTCTATGTGTGTGAAGCATGAAAATTTGTGCTTTTTTTGCGTGTTCTCTGCACCTCTGTTATCCACAAAAATTGAAAAAAAAATAGAGTTTTGTTCTCTTGCTCATGCCTATTGGGTAAAAAAAAAGTTTTGTCTTGATGGGTTTGGACTCCCTTGCCCACCAGCCAGTGATGTCTGTGTGTCCTCTCTTGCAGGATTTGGGTGACTTCAACATCGCCACGTCGTCCCTGCATGCGCTCAGCAATAGTCTGTCGCGCACGGAGAAGCAGAGTCCACACTCATCACCACGAATGCCACGGAAGAGCACGACATCCTCCTCCTCGTCCTGCTCATCCGCCTCCTCGGCCACCAGCACGCAGCATCACTTTGATCTGTACGCCGGCCAGCCGTGCCATTCCGCCGTGAATGGTGGGAGTGTTAATGGTGTGGCGGCAGGATCGAGTAAATCTAGTCGGAGTGGAAGTAGTGGATCACTGGCGCAGAATCCCAACAGGATGAGCGCCCCGGCCGCCATGGCGCCAGTGGGGAAGATTCTGCATAAAGCGCTGTCTTCGGAACCGGGAGTTCTGCTGATGGAGGCGGCGCCACCACTACCACCCCGAAAATCCTCCCCCAGCATCGATCAGGTGTCCCAATCGGCCAGCAGGAAGTCCCCAGCCGCGTCTAGTCTCATCCAGTTGGCGGATGTGCCAATGGCCAGCACTTCCGCCGCCGCAGCGGACACAATCACGAGTTGCTGTGATCTGGAGGTGCCCAGGACGTGTGCTCCGCCAGTACCGCGTCATCAGACCAATCCAGTGGACAGTCTAGCGGAGGATCTGACGATGCATGTCACCGTGCAGAAGGAGGAGGAAACACCCGGACCCGAGGCGGAAGAGGATGAGGGAGTGATTGTTGGACCAGCAGAAACAATTTCGGGGATCATTGATACGCGCCCATTGGAGGCCAGGAAGCCAATCTCAGTGCCTCCAGCTGATCGTGGGAATAATCTCTATCAACTGAAGACAACACAGAATCACATTCGACATCAATCTCTGCCAATGAATACGGCCATGAGATCCCCAACGCCCGCCAAATCCGTCACGATGGCGCAATTTAGTCAACCGAGAACGGCAGTGACGACCACAGCGGCCGGTGGGGCGGAGCGCCAGGCGATTCTCTATGAGAATGTGACAATCAACAGCAAAGACTGCAACGTGCCATATGAGAATATCAATCTTGAGTACATTGCGCGCCTGGTGAATGAGGGCTACTCCAAGGAGAATGCAATAACTGCCCTGGGTATCTCGCGCAATAATATCGAGATGGCATGTGACATCCTCCATGAATTTGTGGCCAAGAGTGGAGTTTGAGAGAGCAGAGAACTCCGATAATGGCAGCAAAATAGAAGAAGAAGAAGAAAAAAAGGTATTCACTTGAGACTTATGAGCTGGTCAGGAGAGAAAAAGAGAAAAAAAACAGATTTTTGCGCTCTTATACAGGAATTATTATACTCAACTTTCATAGAAACTCTGGATATAACTTCTACACCTTCACGAGCGATGATGGATCACGCAAAGAACAAAAAAAGGAGATACAAAACAAAGCAATAGAAAATACTTAAAAAGACTTTTTCGATGGAATTTAGTGAAATGTCTCCCTCTGTATCTTGTAAAGATATTGCTTTCTCTAATTATTTTAACAAAACGAGAGAGGAATCGGCAAGGGGTTGGCAATTTTTCATACTTGGGAGTCTTACATTGTTAATTTGATGCTCTTGTACTGAATTTTTTGTGATTTAGCTGTTGGGGTGGAGAAAATTTTTCAAGTGTTTTGCTAATTTGTTTCCAGCCAAAAATTCGGTCAAAAATTTAATTTCTTCTCATCAAAACCGAAGGTCTTATCAATTCATGAAAATTTCATGGAAAGTTTAACTCATCTGTTCTCTCTTATGGATTACTGAACAATTTCTGAAAAGAAATTCCCGGAAAACTCAATAGAAGAGCAGAAAAATGCTGCTCAGTCGTATTTGGATGGTTTTAGCTCCTAATTCGACTGATCCAGGTATTTTTCGCAATTGTATTGAGTTTTTCCCGAGAATTCTTTATATAAATTCTTCAGTAATGCAGAAAAGATTGGATTTGAGTGGAAATTGTAAGTTTTTTTCCACTGAAAAATGCGATTAAATAGCTTTTTCACATCATCAGTTGCCAAGGTATGAATTTCAGACTTTGCGAGCGACGAATCTTTTTTAAAAAGTGATTTCGCAGAAAGGGGTTACTAATATAGAAAATCCCTGGATTTCTGTGTCAAGAAATATTTCGAAATGAACCAAAAAGTTTCGCGAAATCCGGGAAACTCAAGAATTGTTTCGCTAAGGATGGAGTCATCACTTATGGACACTTTAATTACTCATACCTTTTAAATTTTCTTATATCGAATCCTAATGAAATTTCCGATATTCGTTGCTTTGACTCAGTACTATTCTGTATATCTAAGTGATATTTCCCGAATCAATAGCTAACCCACCTCAAAATTGCATTTTCTCTGACATGCAAGATTCACCACTTATGGCCATTTGGCCTAGAATTAGTCACAAAAGCACTTTTAAACGACAATTTACCAGAAAATTGTTTGATAACTTATTGGGTTAGTTCATTGCGAAAAGCTTGATGAATAAAATTTCGAAAATGTTGAACGAGACTTGGCAAAAAATGGAATGGCCCATAAGTGAGTACCTAACAATATTATGCCAATTCACCACTTATGGACACCTCTGAATAAATCGCACATATATCAAACAAAAGGCGCTTTCGGCTTCATTAGGTGGTAACAGACAGAATAGTAATGCTTTAAAACTTATTTGAAGCCATTTTAATGGCAAATTTTCCATTAAATTTTAGGTGTCCTGTCTATTAGTGGTTCTTCCACCCTACATAATGTCAACTTTAAGTGCAAAAATCAACACCGTCTAAATTGTCCGAATTGAGGGAATCCATAAAGAACACATCCTAAATCGACTGGGATATGATTCCTGGGTTTTTTCTACCTTTCAATCTTTTAAAGCTTTTAAATAACAATTTTTTGACATTGAAAAACCTTCAAAAGAACCCTCGTTAAGTTTTGGCGGGATTTGAAATCCTCCTCCAGAAATTCAATTTTCCTTTTTTCTTCATCTTCCTGCGTTACGTACAGCACGTCTTCCACTTCACTTGCCTCATAGAATTCAATGGCAATCCGTATAGATACACATCTTCTGTCCTTTTTTTTCAAGTCGCACTCAAATGTCGAATTTGACAAGCACTGCCTTCCATCTTGATCTTTCGATTTGTTTCCGTAATTTTTCAATGTTAAATTTCACTGCCAATGCTTGTTATTACACGCATAAAAAAGCTGATAAAATTCTCTATTACACTTGCACTAAATTCAATTTAAAATTGGTAGACAATACCAGAAAATCCAACCAAGTTTTAAAAGCGCATTAATAAGTGTTTAAAGGCGTTTAAAGCACTTTGAATGCATTTAAAAATGGGTAGGTATTAATTAAAGCATTTTGAAGCGTCACTTTAAAGCCTTTTAAAAGAACTTTTAAAGCTTTTTAAAAGCTTCTTAAAGTTTATTGCGGTGTTTATAAAGCGTTGAACTCTTTGCAAGATTTGAGAAGTCATGAATAATTTTGCGAATCTCGAGAACCACATCAAAAGTTTCTAGAAACCCGCGAAACTAGAAAGTCCCACCTCTTGTTTCGGAGATTCATTTTATCTCATAATCAGTTCTTTGATTAAAAAATCTCTTTCAACAATGCTTAGAATTGTTTAGAAAATGTAATTGGCCAATTCTTCAACTCTAAAATCGATTCGGGGCCAAATTCTTAAGACTAAGAAGTTACGGAAATGAAAAATATTTTGCTACATGAAGTTGTTGACAACTCTTAAAACTTTTAAACATAAGAAAAACTTCACTTCAAAAGTTCGCAAGTCTAATTCAGAATCAACGCTGAACGTTGATAAAAATTTCAGCTTTTTATTATAGCTAAAGCTTTGGAAAATAATTTTTAATTTGATCTTCAGATTTTGAGAACATAAATTAAATTTTTGGTTAAAATTGTTGAAAATCAGAAATTGCTGACCCCTTGGCGAGTTCCCGCCCTCAAACCAACTCTAACCTTACAATCTTCTCGGGTAAATTTTGCTAGACACCCACCACCTTTGTGGGTGTGTTAACACTGAGAATTTCGATTAAATGTGTGTGACAAGAGGAGAAGCAAAAGTACATATCACAGCATAATATTTGCACGTAAAAAATAAAAGTTCTCTATATACAGATTTAGTTGAACGTGAAAGTGAAAGAGGAAAAAAAGGGAAGTTAAAAGCGGAAAATATTGCATTGAAGAAGGAAAAAAAGGCTAAATCAGTGAAGATTATACGTAAAAGGGATTTAAATAGTCAGTTTTTTCTCTGGCAATTTGGAGGGAGAGAGAGAAAGGGAGGAGGAAGAATAAAAACAGAGCAGAATATTTAATGATATTGAGAAATAAACTCAAACTTGGTGATTAATTTTAGGCATGATGGGACGAAGTTTTACAAGAATACTTTCCTTCCATTTCTCATCTGGTTCAAACTTCTCTGTCCATGAACTTGTCCTCCTCTTCTTAGATTATATAGGAAAAAGAAAAAGTTTCATGGGAAAGTTGCAACATTGTTTGTTGTGCAGACGATGGCCTCTGGGGTGGATGAGAAATGTTTATGGAGAGTCAAGAAAATGATAACGCAGAAATTGGAGTCTTTTTTTGATAGTCGCAGTGAATTTTTTTTCTTTTCTAATCTCTCTAATGATAAATATTAGGGGGTAAAAAAATGTAAGTGGAGTTGAAAATGAAATTCTATTTTTTTACGCATGAAAATACCAGAAAACAAATTGCGCAATTTTTCATTTGCCCAAAAAGAACCACAATGGAAATGGAAAATTTTTGCCCAAAAGGAAAAAAAAAACGAGAAGTGTATAAAGAAAATATCTATTGAATAACCGATAGAGATTGCAGAAGAGAAATTGAAGAAAAAATATATTTATACTCTTATAGAATTTTTCACACACAAAAAATGAAAATTCATTTGTGAGTTTTGATGTTTATTTATCACTAAGAGAAATTAAAAAAAAAATAGTTAAAATGAGGCAAGATTTATTTCCTTAGATAGATTTATAATTTGTCTCGTCTGTATATTTTTGCAATTCAATCGTTTGTACATTTTATCGGTGGCGAGAGAGAGAGACAAGAGATATAAAATTTATATAATTTATTACGATGCAACAGATAAGAGGAGGAAATAGAATAATAAAGTCTCTTAAGAATAATTCACACAAAAATAAAATTATTGAAAAAAATTGTCCTAAGAAGAATCTTATTATAGATATTTCAATCAGGAAGTTCATTAGATCTTAAGTGAGCGAGAAACAAGAGAGAAAGAGAGAGAAAAGCGCTAGACTAGGACGAAAAGTGCGAGAGAGAAAGAGAAAAATGATGTATAAAATTAATGAAGCTTAATAAATTATTAGATGGGAAAATTAATGTGTTTTTTCTTCATATTCCTGCTTATATTTTATACTTTATTTTGTCTCTGTGTCTATTTCTCCTTCTTGGAATCCCGCTTTTAGGGCTTTCGTGGGAGGAAAACAAGGAAACAGGAAAGTAAATTTACGGAGGAGTCAATGAAAGAGGATGAAAAATTAAAATAATTAGAATTCCAGGAATTTCCTGGTTCAATAATCGGAATTTACGTGAGTAAATATGTATGACTTCTAACAATTTACCTAGTAGAAGGATTTATTCTATTAAAAAAATTCAGGGAAATTACACAGTCAAATATTCTTCATTGAAACCATTTGTGTTTTGTTTACGATGAAATTTCTCAAAATTGATTTTATAAATGAAAGTTCCTTACAAAAGATTTTCCAAGACTTTTCAAACAAAGTTAATAATTCTCTTTAACTACGTTATAGCAATATTTCTATGCTAAAATTATATGACAACAATCATTTCATATACTGAATTGATTTCGTTGGAAAGAAAGGAATGAAATCAAGGGGGAGATATAACGGTCAGGAAGTGCTGTACATTTAAATGGGAAGTGCTAAGATAACCAACGTAATTTTGAAAGCTTCCAAGGAAGATCTGAAGCTTTGAGAAGTTCCTCCAGAGGCTTAGAAGATTTTTAGTAGTTTTTGAAAACTTAGAAAAACTTTTAAGGAAGTTCCTAAACTTTTAAAAATGTGAAGCTAAATTAGCTGAAAGCTTTCTAAAATTGCTGAAAAGCTCTACAGAAATTTACGGGCATTTGAAAAAATCTGGAAAATTTGTAAAGCATTCGGATAATTTATTGAACTTTTGAAGTTCTCGCTAAACTTTTGAAAATGCTAGAGAGCTTTTGCAGATTTTCTTAAAGCTTTCACATAAAGCTTAAAAGAATTTTCATAGAAAGCTTTTGAAAACTTTCATAAAAAGCTTTTTAAGAAAGTTTACTTATAAAGCTTTAGAAATCTTACTTCGAAATCTCTGTCTTTCTTTGGATAGATTTCTTAGAAAGCTTTCGTAAAAAGCTTTAGAAGACTAGAAGAAATCAAATCGATAGGATGAAAGCTTTCAAAGTAGAGCTTTTGGGAACTTTTCAACAAGATATGGAAGTGCTTGAAGTGGTGTATGTCTTTCAGACCATAATATCTGCCCCTTGAATGACTTGATCGAATAAAATTGATTTGAATTTGAATTTGTCAAAACAATTAGATTTATTAAAACAAATCGCAGAATTTCTGCTCATAAGAAAAACCTTTCCTATCACGAATTCAATGAGTGAAAACTAAGAAAATTGAATGTTTTCCCTAAAAAAAGCTTAAATATCTACATATCTGGACTACCGAGTATAAATCCCAATTGAAATTCATCAAAAATTCTAAAAAATATAAATTTGAAATCGATTTCTAAAGCATCTGCAAAATCTTACATTTCCGGAAAGTTCGAAACGTTTCACAATTTGCAGTTTTAACACGTTATTAGCTTTTCAATTACGCATAGATTGAACAGCCGAATTATGCTAGAAATATTATATTTTCGGAACTGAAAATCTAAAAATTCCCGTTTTTCTTCGATATTAAGAAAGGAGAAAATTTTCATTTCACAAGAAAATTAATCTAATGAGTAAACAGAAGATGATTGTTAGTCTAATCCTTCATCCAAATTCCTTCTGCTAGCAACAAACCTACCACTTACTACTGGTTGTAAGTTATCGCCCCCAATAGATGTTAATTCTCCACCGAGAAATATTCCTCGCCATTTCTCTCAACGTCTCCCTTTAAATTGCGAGTAAAAGTGATTAATCTCTCTGGGTAGCAAATTTCACCGGAAATATTTCAGTGTCAATGGCACTTCTCCCTCGCGCGACAACGCACCTGCCCATCCTCTGGCGCCGTCGCCTAGAGACGGCGCCCAAACAACACAAGGACGAGTAAATGGCCGAGCTGCACATAATCGGGCAGATTTTGGACGCCAGGGATTTCGAGGAGGAGAATCTTCTCTGCAAGTGGAGCTTCCAGTGCGGATCAACGTGGAAGGTGATCGAGGGTTTGGCGGAGGGACAAACGGCCACCGACGCGAATCGCGTGGAAAAGTGTTCAGTGTTTTCTCATCCTCTGGACTTGCATCTGTCCACGCGCGGCCTCCAAGGCTGGCCGAAGCTGCACGTGGAGATTTGGACGGCCAACGCGCTCAAACAGTGCTGGCCAGTGGGATTCGGCGTTGTGCACGTGCCAACGCGTCCAGGAGTTCACAACCTGGTCGTGCCGACGTGGAGAATTGCTCCTGGGAACGTTTGGGACGCCGTAAGGGAGAAATTTCACGGTGGAGGAGTGGCTCTGGCCAGGAAGGAGCTCATTCACTCAGCAGCGGATCGTTACAAGCTCTCCACGACCTCCTCAGCGGGCAGTGTTAATGTGGAGTTGATGCTGATATTTAAGAACTTCAAAAAGTTTGGTGTTGAATTTTAAGTATGAAGGGATTTCTACTGCTCTTGCTTATCACAGTTGTGGGTGGGGATAGAGCTCTGGTGAAGATTGGCGTCGCCAGGACGACAATTCCTCCTGTTATCACCAGTACGGAAACCACAAGCACAACGTCTTCAATCAGTTCAACTACAACAACTCCTTTGAGCACTTTAGCAGTAAATTCTACTGAGAAAACAACCACGAGTTCCTCAACGAGCACTTCCACGACTACTCTGGCTCCTCCGGGGAATTCAACAAACACCACAGAGATTCCAGAAACCAAAAATCAGACGACGAATGCAACTGAAGTCACCAAAATCCCGAGAAGATTGCGTCTTCATCAAACTGAGAGCTATTACTGCAAATGCGACTTGAAGGTGAGTTTGAAACTCTCAGCAAAGAAAATCTTTTAAGCTGGATCCACACTATCAAAATTAATCATCAAAATACATTTAAAAAATTAATAAACAAAAAGTTACCTTGATAAAAGCTTAAGACTGACTTAAAGCTTTTGGTTGGTTTTAAGCTTGAAGTTAATTTAAAACTGCTTACAAGAGACTGGGTTTAAGCTTGAAGCTGACTTAAAGCTTGAGATTAGCTTTAAGCTGTCTCAAAGCTAGATAAAGGCTTAAGATTGGTCGTAAGCTTGAAGTTAACTTAAGGCTGATTTCAAGCTTGAAACTAAGACTTAAGACTTGTTAAACTTGTTAAGCTTGTTAAGCTTGAAACTCACTTAAAACTTAAGGCTGGCTTTAAGCTTGAAACTCAGACTTAACTGGCTTTAAGCTTGAAGATGATTCAAAACTTATGGGTGGTTTTAAATTTGAAGCTAACTACAAGTTTAACCGTGCTATCACACGTAAGCTCCTAGCAGATTAATTGATGAATTGGCAGATTAAATTAATCTCATATTTCACTCTACAATGTTTTTGTATGTGTTAGAAGAGAGGAGATAG
>CAKKOB020001377.1:0-11692 GCA_918844115.2 Phlebotomus perniciosus | reverse complement strand
CTTGTTAAGCTTGAAGCTCACTTAAAACATAAGGCTGGCTTTAAGCTTGAAACTCAGACTTAACTGGCTTTAAGCTTGAAGATGATTTAAAACTTATGGGTGGTTTTAAATTTGAAGCTAACTACAAGTTTAAAGCTGGTTTTAAGCTGCAAGCTGACTTAAAACTTAAAGCTTATGGGTGGTTTTAAAATTGAAGCTTACTTAGTTTTGTAAAAAACGGAACTAAATGGAAATTCTACGTCAGTTCTTCAACATACTTACAAACAGTTTATAGCTGGTTTTAAGCATGAGGCTGACTTATAGCTTAAAACTGGCTTAAAGCTAAAGGCTTATTCTTTATTAAAAAATACATCTTGGTCAAATATTCGAAGCTAATTGGATACTGTAGATCTACCTTTAGTCAGTAAAAGAGGATTACTAAATGAATTATTAAAAAAAACATAGCCATGTTAGCCAGTTCATAAACGTTTCTTTAACAACTTTTAGACCATAAGATAAAGATTCCTTTTAATTATTCAAGTTTCAATTTGTAGCCGATGATTCAGTGATACCAAAAATTTAATCATGAAACCCCTTAAATTTCAAAGGCTTCCAAAAAGACCCGCAAACTCATTAAAATTCAATGAAATTTAGGTAAACGAGGATTTCCCCGAAACCGTAATCAAAAAAATATCTTCCCAAAAAATTCAATTTCGCGAAATGGCCACTAAAAGATTTATAACATCTCCTTTTACTGAAAAATTTATGAGTACTTGTACTGCAATTAACAGAACCTTAATTAAGGGAAGAATTGTGTTTATGCTCCTGCAAAATTTTCCCTTCTCACAAGGAATTTCTATTCACAAGTTAATTGCGACAAAGAATTCTGGGTGTTCTCCTCGTAACACGTGCTTTAATGAATAAAACCAAGAATTTAAAGCATTTCACAGTGCGCTCCTTTAGGGACACTCTCTATATACATTATCTTTGTATAATAGAGGGTGTTCTGAGAGCAAAAAAAATCACCTCGTCGTCCTTTTCTCCTCTCGAGTTAATCAAGAGAATAAATTTGGGACACGCTAATGAGCCTGAAATTGGAACCGAGGAGGGTAAATCACTTCTCAAACCATCTCAAAAATTCATTGACTTTGAGCCAACAGCGGGATGTCTCTCCCTTCGTCCAGTCTCTGGCTCATATAGATACATTCAAATTCACTCATTCTCCAGATTTAAGGGAGGTGGTTCTCAGGGAGGAGGAATTTAATATCATGAGTGAGTTGGTGTTCTCTGAGATTTTCCGAGATAAAGTCTGTGTGAGATTTAAGATACTCTCATATCGATTTCAGTACTTTTCTTGCTTCATGTTTGAAGATGTTTCAAATTGCAAATACTTATACCAAGAAAATGAAAAATGCAAAAGGGAGATATGATATTCAAGGTGGTTGAAGGTATTTGGAAGCGTCTGTTTTGGAGTTTTTATCGACAATTTTTTAAAGTGTTTGGATAACTTTCTCTTTAGATTTAAATTTTGAATAAAGAGAAACTTTCAGAGCTTCCATAGA
The DNA here is from genome assembly GCA_918844115.2 of Phlebotomus perniciosus. Lineage (NCBI taxonomy): Eukaryota > Metazoa > Arthropoda > Insecta > Diptera > Psychodidae > Phlebotomus > Phlebotomus perniciosus. Next base: position 10,151 of record CAKKOB020001377.1, on the reverse strand, counting down.
AAGACGTCAAGAAGAAATCATTAGCAATTTTGCAATTAGTAAATTTTGAAGAAAGCTTTTGAATCAATTTATAATAAAGCATTTGCTAAATTTTGAACGGTTTTTCAAATCAATATTTTTTATAGATTTCAAAAAATAATCCCGAGATTAAATACCTAACTGATATAAAAATGGATAAACTTCGAAGTTTTAGCATTATTTGCAAAGCTTCTAGAAGAATCTTAAAAAGCTTCTTATGATTTTCCAAAACTTAGAAAGTTTTTGAAAGGTTTAGGATTTTTCAAAACCTTTAAAAATATTGATAAAGCCGGTTAAATTTCTGAGTTTTAGTATTGTCGTATTGTGTATGTAGAAATTTTTTATAGAAATTTCAAAACATTTTGAAAATCCTGTAGAACATACACAGAAATTAGGAAGATTTTGAAAAAATTTAAGAGCTTTTAAGGACATAATATACTTATAAAATTCGTATATAGTTTTAAAATTTGAGGAATTTTTAATGCCGAATTAAAAATCTTTAACAATTTTTTCAAAAATCATTTTATTTTCGCAGATAAACGTTTGCGACGTGGATTGTTGCTGCGATATCGATTGCACAGGTGAAATGCTGAGTCTCTTCGACTGCCACGAACCCTACATCTCCACCGAAGACTACCACGCTCTGCATGGACTGCCCTCCTGTCGGATCTCCTCCAGTATCTTCTGTGTCCTGAAAAACAATCTCCATCGCTACGATTTCGAAGAATTCAATGAGAATCTCGCAACTCAGAAAATCCACCATTGGCCAGACGTTCTGGCGGAATCTCCTGCAGATCCTGCAAAGGAATTCTATCGCTTGCACGATGCCATAGAAATTTCCATTGAAACTGGAGAGGGACATCTGAAAATTCCTCTCTCCCTCTCTGGTGGTACGTGTCACGTGGAGGAATCTGTTAAATTCCTGAAAAACGCCGCCAGCACTTGCCTCAGACATCGAGAGGATAATTTCTCAATTGATTACCTAACGAAGCTCTCAACAATGGAAATTCCTCCAAAACCAAACACTCCCTGCACTGAAGCATCGAATTCTTGTCTCTCCATCGAGATTTTCCGTTGCCCTGGGAGAAATTTCCACAATTGCGCGTCTTTCAACGTAACAGAATCACCAGAATCCTTTCCATTTGATCTCACCCTGAGATTCACCCACAATTTCACGCTTCTTACGAAAATTGAGGCTTTTATCGCTGAGAAGACTTTAAAACCGACGGAGATGTCTCATCTTCAAACATTAGAAGTAATTTTCTCAACAGTCAATGAATCCCACAGTCACAGAGTGAGCGGAAATATTGGATATTTACCCGGAAAACCTGTGATTTTCACCCACATTCGCAGCGTTAACGTCTCAGAGGACAAACAACAACCCCTCATTGACTACTTCCACCCTAATCGCACATCAGAAGACGAAGATTATCACATAAATCTCCCGGAGAGTGTTCGTGGAATTTGCCTCCCTGCAAATATCTCATCAGAGACACTCAATTTCGCTGAGAATTTGATGAAAACCTGCGAAATCCACCTCCTAGACTACCTAAACATCACCCAAGAGACAAATTTCACAACAACTTGTCGAGATTTTTACCAGAAAATTCTCCAACATCTCCTAATATTCCCCAATGCAACGGAAAATCTCTCCACGGAAGAGCTTTTCGTGTCAGAATTCGGGAATCCGCGCAACGATACCAGCAATTGGATTCAAATGGACATCAGAGGAATACCAGAAGTCTCCTCAATTGAGGGAATCTTCGATCAAACAGATGACACCATCACCTGTCGCAATATGATCATTCGTGCTAAGCACTCGTATCAATTTGCTCGCCTGGAAGTGGCCGGTAATCGCCATCAAGCTCTAATAGAGAGAGCTAGCCTGGACTTTGGACCTCTTGTGGATCTACAATTCAAGATCACCGAAGATTTCCGGGTTCCCATCTTTCACGTGATCTCCTTCATCGATTTAACTCATCGCGTGAGGAGTTCAGCAACAATTCTAATGGAATTTTTATCCCCAGTATTTCTCCCACTCGTCCTCTGGCTCTTGGGCAGGACATTTGCCGGATAAAATAATCCCACACACACATAAAGAAGGAAAAGTATTGTAAAATGCAATATTTACTCTTGTACTTGATCCGGCTCGTCACTCCACCAGCTTCATCTTCCTGGCCACACTCATAAAGTCCGTCCTGGACACGTAGCATCCGCACATGTTTCGCTTCCCGGTAAGCGCCGCCCGTCCGTGCAAGAGGCGCCAATTATCGAAGATCATCACAGTTCCAGGAGTCAATTTGAACCACCATTCATTACGCTTAGCCGCCACTTCTGCCGCCATTATGCGTAGATCATCATAGAATTGCTGAATCTTGTCGAAGGGAAGCGTATTTATGGGGGCTCGATCATAGAGATTGAATCTGCAAGGAAATAACATCAGCAAACATTTAACCCTTTAGCGGTCTTATTTTTTTAGGGTTTTATTAGAGGTTTTTGAATTGATAGATTGATTTTGTAAAGAATTATAATCTCGTAAAGGGTTGAAAATGTTAATTCAAACAGATATTTTTTCAGGAATTATTACAGTGTTATCACACGTAAGTTGCCAGCGCAGTAATTTCTAAGATAACAAGTTAAATTAATCTCCGATCTAACCCTTCAATGTTTTTGGAGGAGTTAGAAGAAAGCAATTTGTCTTTCTTTTATAATAAGCTAAAGAAATTTTTTCATTAGTTATTAAACTTAATATACCAGTTCGAAAACTTTTCGCTCTCTTCTTGCAGCTGCCATAACCTCACTCTTCATCGCAGATGCAAAGGATGCGAATCGCGTGAATCGAAATATTTGAACCGGGATTAACAATCATAAATACTCTAAAACTTCTATTCTTAGACTGCTTGAAAGACATTAATTCATCTTTTTGATTTCCTTCTCCCAAATTCTAGCAATATCTAACACATTAAGTGCTAGAATTTGTAAGAAGAGAGCAAAAGAAATGACTACCTATATGTTCTTCAAATAGTCTATGAGATCTCTGAGTAGTTATTTAAACATTTATCAAGATTACATTAGCCTTCTTCGCGTCTTTTGCATCTACAATGGAGAATGAGGTTATGACAACTGCAAGAACTGCAGAAAACAGCTACAGAAACAACCAATACAAGAGATTTTTTTAGTCTCTTAAAAGTAAAAGCTATCTGCTCTCTTCTAAAGCCTATACAAAATCATTTTAGAGTGAAATTGGAGATTTATTTAATTTCTTAGCACATTAATTAATGCGCTAGTGGTTTGCATGTGATAACACAGTGAAGTTTTCATGAAATTCGCTCAAATTCTTGGGTGAAGTTAAGAATTAAATTTCCAATTCAGTTTTAAATTTACCAACCGGATTAAAATTCTAAATTCCTCATAAATACAAGTTATTGATTGATAATTTGAAATTAATTTCCAATTTCCGGATTGATGTTCAGATTAAATTCTCAGTCTTAATTTGATTACGAATTCAAGTAATTAATTTCCTGCTTTGCTGTAAAATAATTAATGAATTAAATTGATTTCCAAATTGGATTTAGAATTTATTAGACTCAGAATTGACTTTATTGAAATTTTTGCATGGAATGAAGGTTTTAAATTTCCGTAATGACATAACACAAAAAATTCAAAAGGCTATCGGCGAAAAACAAACTCTATAGAAGATATCAGAAAAGGTCAAGAACGGCCTTTGTAGCGGAGCCAAGAAACAAGATAATAAAGTAGAAATTTCCCCATCTATTTTCTCCTATTTAATTCTCACCTGATTTGCTCAACGGCGTCATTGACATTGTCCCTCTTGATGAGCGGCGCCGTGTAGGAATGATGATGAGTCTCATCGATGTACTCAAAAGGAATCTCAGTCGTGCAGAGTCTCTCATACACCTCCGGATGCTTCCTCCTCACCTCACTGGCCACTTTGAATCCATCCACCAGCAGAGACTCCCCTCCATCTCCATCAAACTCCGTGCAGTGGAGAATCTGCAAGCCAGACGGATCACAGAAGTAAGTGTTGTCCGTGTGAGCTCCCAACGCCTCGTGTGTGTACGCCGAGTCACTCTGCTTCATCACGCCACTCTCGAACGACCACATCTCCCCGAAGAATGTCTTATGGACAGGGAAGAGACGCTTAATGGCCAATTCGGTGCATGAGATGTTCGGCGGGACTTTGTCCACAAAGGCCACGCCGAAGCGCACGAGACTCTCTACCACTCTCTTAGCCACATCATCGTCACCCATAAAGTCTCCCAGCGGGACACGAGCGTAGTCACTGCTGGTGATTGTGGCGGCGTCCCAGAGGACTTTGTCGCACTGATGCTCCCCCCTCAGTTCCCACGAGTTGAACGAAAGGAAGTCCCACGAGTACTGGGATTCATGGCCATCACTCCCTGAAAGAGAATTTTGCAATTTTAGCCGCTAAAAACGGTTAAAAACAATTTTAGCGGCCGGTCGTCCGGTTGTCCGACCGACTAGCAAGAGAACGGAAAGAGATATCAACATGTGGTTTTCGAAAATAGGAACGTATTGACTAAATGCAAAGAAATGGCCATATAAGATTTGACCTTTTTCACCTGCATCCGCTATTTTGAAAGACTTCAAAATATTGTTTCTGAAATAATTCGGTTTTGTACTCGGAAAGAAATCGGTTTTTGAAAACGAAGGTTTCTGTCAAAATTTTGGTGCGGGTGGAACATTTTAGGCTTTTCAGAGTTTTTCATGGTATAAATAACCTCACTTTAGCAACTGCAAAATGTATTGTCAATAATTTGTTAATTCAACAAACAAAAACAAAGTTTTACAAAATATGTAGTATGTTAACGAAAATTAAATAAGAAAAACGTTTGTTAAATTAATAAACATAACAAAAACGTTTATTGGAAACACTTTTACAAAACTTTTGTAAATTTTTAAGAGAAATGACAAATTTTTACAAAAATTTCACCAATTTATTTCAGAATAGAAATCAGGTTCAAAATTTAGCATGATCCACCCTGTTTTATGAGGGTCCAAACTTTGAAATGTTAAATTGACTAAGCAAAAATTAAATTTAGGAATATACTCTTATTATCTTCTCTCGCAGTTTTCAGTGTTAAACAAAAGAGAAATTAAAGAGAATTCAACCCAATTCCAAACTTGAATAGAATTTTCATTTGCTTTCATTTGAGGTTCTCAATTTCTGTAGTTAAACATTAAAACTCATTCCACATTCCACTAAAAATTCATGTAAAAGCCACTTGAATTCACTTTTGTTTGCTGTACAGCATTTCAATGAGCTCACCCTTTGCATAAGGACAGAATTATGAACTTTTAATTAGCTGGCAATTAAACCAAATATACTCCTGACAGCAATATTTGCCTTTTCGCAGTGGAATACTAATATAAGATTGTGTACTCACATGAAACAGCAAGAGATTCATCGCTGAATTGGCAAGATTTCGCCTTCACGTCTGGCGGAAGGGTGAGAAGGCTGAACCTCCTCTGCCTCGTTGACTGATTGTAGCACTCGGAACACCTGCAGTGATCCCTCAACCAGAAGTAGTTGAGCTTGAGATTGCGGGAAGGAACGGAGATGCAATCACTGGACATGACTGGTCGAGGGAGAAAGAGAAAATGTTTGAGATTAAGAGAGGGAAGAGCTTTTTATAGATTCTCGAGTGAGAGATAATCTCTTGGCCTTTTGGGGAAACAGCTGGGGGGCCTGATATTTCACCCCAGTGACCCAGATTTATCTCCCAGCCGGGAAAAAAATACTCACTCAAGCTAGGAGACTCGATGGGTTCCGGCTCAGCGACTTCTTCTTCTTCTGGAAGATTCATGTACACCTCCAACAGTTCTTCATCCATTTTCCTTAGGAGTTTCGTTCGTGGCAGGATGAAGTAGTGATTAGTGGATGGACTATCCTTCTTCACCTTCGCTTCTGACAAACTCACATCCAGGATCTCTTCGCTATTCTCCTCAGACTTCTTCCTCTTTCGTACTGTGTTCAGGATTTTCGCCGGAGCCGAAGATGACACCCTCGTCCTCTGAGCAGGTCCTCTGAACACCCTCTGCTCCGGCTGCTGGACAACCTCCTCAACCTCTATCGGTGATTTCACCATAACAGACTGATCAATCACATTGAAGTTGTCCAGACTCTTGAGATTGATCGACGGCACGGCAGTTTTATTGAGACACCGTGACTCCACATTCTTGTAGTCTTGCTTCCGGAAGTGGCGACAGCACACGAAGATTCTCTTCCTGAGCTCTTCCACGGAATGCTTGCGCAATTCTGGGACATCCAAACTGTTGATCCATTCCTCAGCACGCTCAGTGTTCATCGGCAGTTTGTGCACCAAATCGAAGCGTTCATTCTTGCACACGGGCACCACGCACGCACGCTTCTTCTTCTCCGTCGTGTGCATGGGATGCATGGCTTCATGAGATCCCGAAAAAACGGAGGAAAAACACAGGAAAATCGAGAAAAACACAGCCACTAAAAAAGTTTGTTTGTTTTCCCGAAAATGACAATTGAACACTACTGCAGAGCCCTCTGTGAGAACTTCTGTGAAATTTTACAATTTTATAGCAACAAGTTTTTTAGGATATTTATTAGATTTTAGAAGAATTTGTCAATGAAAATGAAATACGCAACACTTGTTGATGTTTTACAAATGAAAACCTTGGAGGATTATCCAGAAATTATAGTGAAATTCAGGAAATTTGTGAGATTTTGTCCGTTGAATTCAAACTCGCTGAATCCAGTGGCGTAGGTGCCAGGGCTAGTGAAATGTTGGTGTTCTCGTGAAAAAACCTATTTCCCCGGATTTCCCGTGAAAATCCCCGAAATGAAGACTCCAGAGGAGAGAATAATAGAGCGGATTAACCAGGAGATTGGTAGTGACATTGAAAATCTTCATAAATCACAGTATTTAGTGAAACAATATGAAGAGAATCTCCAAGTCATCCGGGCAAAGGTAATTTCTTCCACGTTTCACTAATTCCTCGTGAAATCCTCAACTACCTTTCATTTCAGCTCTCCCTGGAGGATGTCAGCCAGAACTCTGTGTTGAAATCCACCCTTGATGATGCTCAGAATGCAGTCGAGAGGCTGGAGAGTCAAATTGAGAAGATTGACGTAGAGGCGGAGTCGCTAAGCGAGAAACTTGACTTCCGGACGTCTATAGTTGCCGGTGTGGCAGACAAACTGGACAAGATCCGGGAACTTGAGCATGTCATTGAGTATTTCAAGATCCTGCGAGACATCCAGGAGATCAGCCAAGAGCTGAAAGCTAGCGTCGGCGGTCGGGATGAGGGAAAAATCGTGGGTTTCTATTTGGCTCTCTGTGGCGAGAGAGAGTCCTCAAACAGCGTCATTGGGCGCCTGCAGCACGTCGAGGCGCACCACTTGAAGACCTTCGCCCACCAGACGGCCAGCTACTGGCATGACATCCTCCTTGAGAAGTTCTCCAAGGACTTTGAGAGTCTCCTAAAGACCATCCGATGGCCTTATCTCGGTCACGCCTCGGAAGTCCTGAATCCCTCCAAGGACTCCATGAACAAATTGATCATTTTGGCTGAACATCTCTTCCTGATCAAGCCCCCTGGGGATCCCACGTCTGAACAGGTGGTGCTCTCCCCAGGAGTCACTTGTCCGCCCATCAGTCATCCAACGGAGCTCCTCATCAAGCCCTTCCGGCAGCGCTTTCAGTTCCACTTCACGGGCAGTAAGCAAACCAATCGCCTCGACAAGCCCGAATGGTACTTCACTCAGATCATCAACTGGGCCAAGGATAATCACATCTTCGTGGGAGAGAATTTCCAGGCTTCCGCCTCGAGAGCCGGACTCTCGGAATTCAACGTGAGGCTGGAGTTTGTTCGCGCCCTCGTGCAGTTCGCGATGGAAAAACTCTGCGAGGAGATTGAGCAAATTGCCCAAGATGAGCATTTGTTCGCCCATCTCCTGGATGAGGTGTTGTCTTTTGAGCAAGACCTCAGGGAGAGCCTGAACTACCCAAACACCTTTCCAAGTGCAATTTCTGTGCTCACCCAGGCGCAGTATCTCGTGAAGTGGCTCAACATTGAGCGAGGATTCACCATGAATAAGATGGACTCAATTATGACGGGAGATTCTCCTTGGGAGTTCATCGAGCCGTCAAATTTCGAGGAGTTGAAGATCCCAAAGTGCGTGGATCAGTTCCTGCAGCTGCTGGACGCTATCCGGGAGCGCTACCGGAGTCTCTCTCAGCCTGGACATCAATTGCAATTCCTGCAGCTTCAGCTGGAGCTGATAGACAACTTCCGGCGGCGTCTGGTGCAGCTCCACAATGCCAACATTGGGTTCAGCAAAGTCCTGAACGCCGTCAACTATCTCACTTCGGTGCTGCGGGAGTGGGGTGAGAATGTCCACTATCTGCATCTTCATGCTGCCCTCGTGGGCCCCGATGCCGATGAGATCAACTCGGTGTTCGAGAAACCAGTGGAGGAACTCGAGCATTGGCAGCGGAAGCTAGTGAGGGAGCTGGCCAGCAAAGTTGTGGATGATATTAAGGCGAAATCCATGCCTTATCGCCATGATCTCTGGGTCACGATGCCGGAGCAGAACGCCAAGGAGCCCTTCATTCTCAGCATCACTGCCGGCGAGATGTTCCAAATCATGATGCAGTGCCTCCACAATCTGGAGACGGAGTTGTCGGCAAATGTGTTTGGCATTGTACTGAGATTGATTGCTCACCAGCTGGATGACTTCTTCCTGGACAGCATGATTATGAACACGAAGTTCTCAACGGGCGGAGCGGCTCAGTATCAATTTGACATGACACGCAATCTCTTCCCGCTCTTTGGGCAGTACATCAGAAAGCCAGAGCTGCAATTTAAGAAGTAAGTACATGTTTTTGTCTAACTAGGGAGTTTCTTTTGTCCCAGTAATTATGCAGCTGGAATCAGCTGGAGATTGAATGGAAAGGGCGGAGCACAAATTAGGTCCCCTATAAGAAAAAAGCATTGTGTGCTAATAAAGTGAAGAAAACATATTATAGCAAGTTATGACTTGAGGGGGTTTAAAATTTAAATCTCGTATCAATAGGAGAAACGGGGGTCATTTAGTCAAGAGAAATGAATTAGCCAATGGCATTTTCTCGTTTGTTTTAGACGAAATTGTAAGCAAATTCGGTTTGCTTAAGATAAATTACTTTAATCTAGAATTATTATATTCACTGAAACAGCTGATGGGGCTATTTTAGCCAGTTTTTAGGGGCTGTTTTAGAGTCAAAGGGATTGAAAACCTCATTTAAGTTAATGTGGACTTAATATTGCATTTCTTCCAGTGTTGCTGATTCATGTATTATCTTGAATCTGCCCAGAGGATCAGCTATTCTCTTGCATGAAACTCTGAGGGATTCCAGTGACCTTGAGAGTCATAGGAAGTCACTCAGAGAGGTCAAAGTGAACAATCTGATGCCGCCGGTGGCTCTGGATGTTCTGGAACGCAGGACAGATATTTGCTTTTAAGCTTCAACGAACGCTTTGCTGGCAATTTGGGCAGAAATTGGATAGATAATTTCACAGTAAATTATTGCTTTTATAATATTCCGGTGAGGAGATGTTTGTTACAGTTAACAAGTCCATTTGATGGTTAAATACATAATTATTTAGACATTTTTATCACAAGTTTACTTTTCTTATGGTTTTGACCTCTTGTCTTCACTGGTTGATCCGTTTTTGTCGCTTTTCTTAAATGGTGACTTCATGTCTTCGAGGATCACATCGAGTGGGCGTCCTTTGGTTTCAGGTACCAGGATATATACGAAAATCACAAATGCGAGGGAGAAAACAGCGAATCCCCAGAACGTTACGTGCATTCCAAGATTATCAGAAACTACTTGATAGAGCTTAAGGACGCCAAAACCGATGGATCCTGCGAAGAATGTGAAGGAAGCCGTTGCTATGGCTTTGATGTTAGTAGGAAAGAGTTCTCCCAGGAGAGCGAAAGGCACTGTGGCCAGACCAATTGTGTAAGAGATGATGAAGACCATCAGAGCAGTGATTGGAAACCAAGCATGAGCGCTCAAATCAAAGCCTTGATGAAGGAGGAAGAAATAAAGTCCAACGAGAGTGTTGCAAAT
>CAKKOB020001376.1:8635-23156 GCA_918844115.2 Phlebotomus perniciosus | reverse complement strand
CTTCAAAGCTCTATTAAGCTTTCTTTCAAAGTTTTCATTAAAGCTTCCTTCCAAAGCTCTTCAAAGCTTCCATTAAAGCACTTTAAAGCTTCTTCTATTAAAACTCTTCAAAGTTTCCCTTCAAAGCTCTATTAAGCTTCCTTTCAAAGCTCCTTAAAGATTCCATTAAAGCACTTCAAAGCTTCCTTTATGCTTCTTAAAGCTTCCCATCAAAACTCTTTTAAGCTTTCTTTCAAAACCTCAACACTTTAAAATTGCCAGAATTATAGGGGATCTTTCGTCAAAAGGTAGAAGTTTTGGAAGTGGTGTACGCCTCTCTGACCCTAATATCTCCCCCTTGTAACGAGCGTTTCTACTGAAAATAACAAGCGTATCTACTGAGCGTTTCTACTGAAAATAACGAGCGTTTCTACTGAAAAGTACGAGCGTTTCTTCTGAGAACGAGCGTTTCTACTGAAACACGAACATTTATACAGAAAATAACGAACGTTTCTACTGAAAAAATCCCATTTCTACTTCAAAATTGATTATTTTAATTGAAAATTTTCGCTAAAAAACTGCTAGAAAGTGGCTTCTACAACTTCTCAACCTCCCCCAAACACATTTTCACGACATTTTCCACTCTATAGGGTGAAATAATTGAATTTGAATTGAAAACCACCGCCGAGGGATGCAAATATATCTTTTATACGGGCAATATGTTTTTACGATGTGTGCCAGGAAATAAAACGCACATTGAGAAACAAATAGCCTCCGGCTGAGGATCGCACATTATGGGGTGGTCTTATTCATTGCAACCCCTCGGCACACTTTTTCACCCAATTGACGTAAAATTCAAACTAATTGTTAGAAACATATTCTTTGAATACAATTGTAAATTGTATAATTTCTCTGTGTCCGCAACTTTCAGCATTGTTTGGAGGGGATTGAAAGAAACCCTTTCACATCACATGTGACTGTTGAGCATGAAAAGTTTACTCAATTAGTGGAAATAATGATTTCAATGCAAGTCAATACATTGAAGGCATTTTCATCAAGTCTTTTTGATGTTAAGGTTTCCATGAAAAGGGCTACTCATTGTCCTTAACGGATAAGGGAAAATTTCTTGCAACATTATGTTTAACGTTGAAAGCAAGGGGAAGATATTATGATCAGAAATGGTGTACATTTCAATGGAAGTGCACGAGAATTTGAGGAAGTGGAATGAAAGCATCCAAAAAATATCAAAAGCTTTGAAAAGTTCTTCCACAGAATAAGATTTTTTTAAGTTTTTAATAACTTTCAGGAGATTTAAATAAATTTCCGAACTTTATAAAAAATCAATAGTTCAAAGCTTTCTTAAGTTGCTGTAAAGCTCTGCAGAAATTGTAAAGCTTTCGGATATTTTAGAGCTTTCGAAGTTCTTGCTAAGCTTTTGAAAATTCTAAAGAGCTTTTGCCGCTTTTGCAGATTTTCTTAAACAGCTTTAGAAAGCTTTTTTTTAGTTTGAGAAGGCTTTTATAAACAGCTATAGAAAGCTTTCTTAAACAGCTTAAGAAAGCTTTCATAAACAGCTTTAGAAAGCTTCTCTAAAATGTTCTAAAAGTTTTCTTATAAAGCATTAGAAAGCTTTCTTAGAAAGTATTAGAAAGATTTCTTAAACAGCTTTAGGAAGCTTTCTCAAACAGCTTTCTCAAACAGCCTTAGAAAGCTTTATTCAACAACTTTAGAAGGCTTTCATATAAAGCCTTAGAAAGCTTTCTTAAGCTTTCGTTTAGAAAGCTTTTCTTTTAAGTTTTAAAAGACTTTCAAACAGCTTTAGAAAGCTTTCTCAAACAGCTTTAGAAAACTTTCTCAAACAGCTTTAGAAAGCTTTATTAAACAGTTTAAGAAAGCTTTCTTAAAAAGTTTTAGAAACTTCTAGTATAGAAAATTAAATTGATAGGTTGAAAGCTTCCGAATTGGAGCTTTGGGGAGCTTTTATACAAAATATGGAAGTGCTGGAAGTGGTGTACGTCTTTTTGACCGTAATATCTCCCCTTTAGTTGAAAGATTGTTATTGTATTGATTGGGAAAAAAAATATACAATGTTATATAGGATTTTGTATATAGCAAAAGGAAGATTCTTTTTGCGGAATATGGGAGTGTGACAGGGATAGAAAGCTTTCAATGCTCTCAATACCATCAATAATGTATTCTCATGCAATAAAAGCTCCCCCTGAAGGATTCTCGATGGATTCTGTGCCAGAGACGTCTGACAAAACGCCTCACAATACCATAATGGCTCCATGAAAGATACCCCCCAGAAACAACAATGGCTTGCAGTGAAAGCTCCCAACGAAAGCTCTCAGACAGTTCCTAGATATATATAGGAGGAAGAGGATCTGGTAAAAAGTCATGCGCTTTATTCTTGTCTCATCCATACAAAGGCGACTTCCCGGAAAGGAAAGAAAAAAAGCTAGGATATTTTTATCCAATTGGATTCTCCAGACACTTTTCCTTTTCCTTTCTCACCCACACAATTGACCATTGTCTCTGCACAATTGACGCCCTCTATCGATCTGTCTCGCTCCCACAGCGCTAGCTGCGCTTATGAAAGCTCCCACCCCAGCGCTGGCCTACATCGCGAAAGCTCTCATGTGACAGTTTGAACTGTCAAAAAAAAAACACCGGTTTTCAAATACAGGAAGCTCATCACGTGCTTCCCAGGTTTATTCTTAAATGGATTTTCGACTCTCTCACTCTCATGATCTTCTATTTCCCCTTCTTCGTGTTCGTCTTATTTGTCGGATTGCCCACGAGTCGCGCCATAAAGAAAGAAAACACGCTTGATTAGAGCAGCGCCGCCCCATGTTTCAGCATCATCGCAATGTGTATGAGCCAATGGTGTCTTCCGACCAATAACAATGTAACAAAAGGCGGACGCCTGCGCTATTTTGCTCTTTCGTTCAATTTTAACCACCTTCATCGCGCGTACAGTTGCACAGCACAACAGTGGCGGCAGCACTGTCTCGCGGCGCGCAAACACGCCACGCAAGTGTAATTCCCCTTCGGCCGTTTTTTGGGTTGGAAAATCGCGGCGCAAAAGGAGGAAATTTTCTATGAGTGTATCACCTTTTTCAAACCATATCTTTTTCACGTTCCACCACGCAAGTTTAGTATTGTTATATGGCACTTTTGTCCGAAGCTATGCCAACAGTTCCGTTTGGGGTTTTTGCCAGATTGGATGGCTCAAGCTTTTACACCCATTTATCCCATCATCAATTCATGTAATTATTTCTTGTGAGGAAGTTCGTTCGCTCTGAAGTTTTTAAAAAGAAACATAATTAAGAAATAAAGATCAGGTGACTCTCTCAAGACTATATATGCGAAAAAAAAGAAGTGTTGACAGTGATTGCCAAAATGGTGATGATAAAATTTAAATATTGCGTGATTTATACTGTCCAATTGATATTGGAAAATTCACCTGTTTGTGTGAGAAATTGAAAAGGTGTTTTAACACAGTGTTATCGGTGCTTTAAGACAATTTTTGCTCCCCAACACCTTTGGCAGACATCAGTGGAATTTTTTAATACATCAACACAAGAGGAGCCACTGTTAAATTGATTCAGGTGAAAATTTTTTGGATATAGAAAACTCTCCCACTAATTTCTTGTGATGTGTTGCGCCATGGGCAAATATTTAACTCGACAATTGTCGAAAACTTGATGAAAGATACTCGTCACACAATATGGCCTCGTCTAATTGCAGAAAAGGTCACACTCTGTGTCAATATTTTTGCCACACGCTGTGTCAATCGACAAAAATTAATATTAGAAAGAGTAAAAATTGTGTGAAAATGATAATCATGAGGAAGGAAAAATTATTCAGAAAGATTATATTAAAAGAATTCCAATTACCGGTGCCGACGGTTGGCTTGAAAAATTTTTCCTTAAATTTCGAATTTGAAAGGGGCAAAGAGGTGAAAGATAAAAATGGGCAATTTATGAAGACATCTCCCAAGCCGAAAAAACACAGAGGAGGAAAGAAAATACCTCAACATTTACACCTTGATTGTATTTCTATGCAAATTAATTAGCTCCCATAATCAATTCAAGAAAGCTCCCCCCATCAAAAGCTTCTTCACAAAAAGCCCCACAGACGTGGTTCCAGAGATTGAGAAAAAGTGTGATGGAATAATAATGAAGAATATTAATAAAAATTGTATATGATTATGACAAATGTGTCAGTATCTGGAGACCGGTTTGGGCATCCTCTCTTTTTAATAGCCCGCCAAACATATTTTTATACCATCTTCTCTCCGTGGAGGCATAAATAACAGATTTGAATAGTTAAATAATCAAAATATTTTGTTTAATCAACATGAGGTGCTGCGGCTGTACAAAAAAAAATGGCACTAAAATGCCATCGAGAAGAAAGAAAAACGACCATCTCAGGGCGGTAGCAACAGGAAAAATCATCGCCCACGTGCTAATGAAAAGACTCACTTTAATTAATTCATTGTCACTCCATCTCAATTGCTCAGGTTTCCTCATTAAAATTTCAATTAACTCTTTTTCACACCGCACGGTTTCAAATTTCCCTGGCGAACACCGCAATTGGAATGGAAAATGCGGTTGAAGTGGCTCTCTTTGAGTGGGTTGGCTGGTGCTATATATATGTAGATATATAGGGAAAATAGCTGCGGAAAATTATTAAATGAGCAAAAGGTATTTTTCCACATCGAATTTTCAACACCCACAATTATTGGGGAGTCAGTTTGTAGCTATATTTGCGGAAAATTTTCATCGGATTTACTTCGACATGGGGGAGGAAATTGTCAGCATTTCCCAGCTTCCTGATCCCTTCAATAATATATAATACAATGAACCAAAGGGGAGATATTCTAATCGGAAGTGTTGTACAGAAATTACACGAGGAATTCAAGACAATTTTAACTCCTCAAAGTATTTTGGAAAAGACTTTCCTCGCAAAAACGTGTAAACAATTGAAAAAAATTTAGTTTTTAGTGGATTAACCCCTTTCCCTCCACTTTGTAACCACTTTCCGCCACTTGTTTAAAAATAAATAAAAATCAATATAAATATCCTTTAATTTAGAGCTAATTTTTATGATAAAATATTTATGAGTTAAGCTAAACACGCACTACCAAAATTTATCTTAGAAATACCTTCAAAAAATCAATAAACAAAAAATTTATTTTAAGCTTAAGGCTGACTTAATACTGGCTTAAACCAGAAAACTGTCTTAAGATTTCGATAGACTCATTTTAGTAAAAACTCGATTTTGCTCTAATCTCTCATGCTAAGTGCAGGTCTGTCGTAGCCCTTTAAATTTAAGGCCGGCTTAAAACTAAAGACTAGCATAAGAGCTTGACTTTCAGTAAGCTGAAAACTGAAGGCTTAAGGCTGGCCTAAAAGTAATGACTAACTAATCCTGAATTAAACCTAAAACCTACATATCTTAAAGTTTTATTCTGGCTTAAAGCTAAAGACTTTAACTTAAGATTAATTCTTTATTAAAAAGAACTTTTAGTCCGAATATTTGAAGCTAATTTGATGGCGTGGATCTACCTTTAAAGATAGAGTAATTCCGGGAGAGATGGGACAGTGGGAGAGATGGACCTCCCCACCTCCAGCCCACACCCTATACACGATCACCACCTCGATTAGTCTATTTATGCCCTCTAACATCCTAATGAAAACCCCCAAGTTATAGCTTTATACCTTTTGAATTTTTTAAGTGTCTTTTTTAGAGCCAAAAGTTGTTATTCCTCCATAAGAATACGTGTATTTCAAAGTGAGGGAGAGTTGGGACGCTTTTTTGAGAGAGAGTCGGGACAACTTCTGACAGTTTAAAAATTGCTTCTTCGTAAGAGTGACTTCATAACTTTGTTCGGAACATTCTATTTAGGTAATATTTTCGTTAGCAATGCCGACAGAATACAAAATCAAGGCAAATTTGACCAAGTACCAGTGCGGGCAAAACATAACCTGCAAAAAGTCATGTCAAAAGTGAACAAATGGGTGTCCGGAAAGTCTCGCGCTACTACCGAATACCTGAGACTACATAGTCCAGGAACATGGATTTGGTCCTAAAACTCGCCTCGGTGCAGAGAATGAAGAGTTATTGGCTGAATACATCATAATCTTGGCCAAAATTGGGGTGGTCCATCTCTCCCTCACTTTTTTGAATGCCCTAAAATTCATCTTTTTTAAAACTAATTTTTCGAAGTGATTATCTTTATCTAGACTTTTCTAATGTTGATAACATGAATTTAGAGTCTTCAAAGAACAAGACTGTGAGATTAGTTTTTATTTCGCATTAAAAATGTGGCCGTAGAATTGAACATAAAAAAGATGGTCCAACTCTCCCGGAATTACTCTATAACTACCAGATATTCTGGAAAAATACTCTGTGAAATGCTCAATGAACTGAGTTAAGTGAATTGATGAAATCTTGTTGAGCGCGACTTGTAGAATTTATGTGGCCATAAGTGGAAAATCCTTTCAAAAGATTAAGCACTAATGGCCACCCCCAAATTTTAAACAAAACCAGAAAGAAATAAGCTAAATAAAATCCCGATTGCTCTTTTAGTGAGTTTCTCTTTAGATTTGAGGTGGCCATTAGTATGGAATGCAGTGGCCATAAGTGGTAAATCCACCTTAATAAGAAACTTTCCATTAAAATTTAAATGATAAAGAAACCTGGCCACAAGAAACATATTATAAATTTTGTAAATGATCTTCTCCAGCTGACTAAACCGTGTGATCTCTCTCAAAATACCAATTTAATTAGAGCTGTTATACCTATATTCGTTCCCCGTGAACGAATATAGCGAAATAATCTAATGCCACCAATTAGGTTGCTAAAAGAGAAAAAAAATATACTGTTGAGAAACTAACTTTGATATTCCATTGGTGCTCGTCTCAGGTGTGGGTGTCTCGATCACTCCTCGTCTATACAAATAGACGTGTAGGTTCTCTTATTAATTAAACAACGGAAGCGAAGATTTCCATTGAGTGATTTTGATTTATACAATTTTAATCACAAGTTGTGATCGCAAATACACCACTATTTATGATTGACTCAATATAGTGATGTGGTATTTGCACATAAAGTTTTTTTTAAGAGTCTCTTGTGGGTATTAATGGCTTGTATTGATCGATATTTCTTTGAAATAAATTGTCATCTGATTTGGTGATCTCAGGGTCTTTTATCGACTGTTTGAACAAGCTTCTATGGCAAAATGTGTTTGCCTAAAATTTCTTAAAATATCCCATTCCATGCTAAAGATGTGCCGACACCACAACACAAAAATAAAAAGATTAAAACCGCCATGATATTTTGTGTGTTGAACCCACAATATTTCAATCTCTTGTGTTTGGTGTTGCTGCGCCCAGAAGGAGTGCGAGCCAACGAGGGAAAAAAATGCCGAATAAAAAGGTTGACATTCGAAGGATAGATGTCACGCAGCTTTGATGAATTTCAGATATAAATCCGCCGAACCAGACGAATGAGGCACAAATAAAATGGTTTGCCAAGACGAAAGATCTCTATGGTCCAAAAAGATCGCGATCTTCCCTTCGCGGGACAATTAAGTCGCGGCGTTTTTTTTTCTACGTCTCAAAAGCGCAAAATTTCATGATATTAGGGAAAATGTAAAGAGTGCCAAGTTAAGACTTCGTGAATACCAAGAGTTCCTTGAGAGTCAGTAGCTCAGTAGACACCCAGCAAGTTCAAGAGTTGGTGAGCAATATCACTTGAGATTAGAGATCGTACGTGCCGAGATTAGCTTTCCAGTGTTTGGCGTGATTTCTAGAAATTTTTCAAGCATTAGGAAATCTCTCGGAAACAGTTGCCGCGCAAGATTTGGATATATCTTCTTTTATTTCTGGTTAAACCGCACACATTTTGAGTCCATTTCTTGCAGCCACAATTAACTCTTGTTGGTCAAAATCTTCTGCTTTTATGTCTTTCCGTCTCATGTCGGAGATCAAAAGTCTCGGGTATTATCTAGATTTTTTTCACGGTGAGCAGAAAAAAGCACGATCACGTTAAAGCGACATAAGATAACAATAATAAAAAAACTCGTCCCAATTTTTTCGGTAAGATTTTGTCTCTGGTGTCTCCTTCATGGTAAAACGCGTGCCATTCGTCTGGGTGCTTTATGGTTGCGCTTTAAGATGCTGAAAAGAGTCTCTATTGCATCACTTTTATCTCCCCTTTTTTTGAGACGAGACACCAATGTAAATGCAATAAAAAACGGTAAAAATCCAACATGGTTTGGAGGTAGTATTTTAATTTTTTCGGTGTTGAAATTAATCTCAATATATTTCAACTTCAATGTTAAACAAGATATTCTTCTTGTTTGACCTGTTGCTACTGGCAGAATTTATTGTTCCATGAATATCTATGTTGGTTAATAATGTGGACTTGAAATTTTTTTTTTAGGAATCCGTCGGAAGATTCTCTATGTTGGATGATTAGAGTCGCGAGATTATAATTTAACATCTTGTAATTGGGATTTAAGGAGTCAGAAAAGTAAATGAGATAAAAATACATTAAGAGTTTATCTTCTCGTTGAAGAAAGTAAAACATTTTTAGAAACTTTAAAATAAGAAAAAACATAATCATAAATCAGAAGCAGAATTATATATTTTGCCAACCTTATATATCTCTGGCGAAACCTCTGCAATTTCATTAAAAGCATTTCACACGAGAAGATCTCATTAGTCTCGTTAAATGAACATAAAAAAGAGCAAAAAAAAACAGCAAAAGAAGAAGAGAATGTGTAACAAGAATCTCGCTGAAATCTTTGATTGGAAAATGTGCCGTTTTTCTGGTCAGCCACGTCCACTAATTATATACAATGAGGCACAAATTGCGTGGCACTCGGCGTCATAATTCACCGTCGAGTGCTTCACCGGTGAACAATATGATTGTTGGTATATCTCACTAATATGATGTACATCCCATATACCTCCCCACATTGCCATGTCCAAGACAGACCATCCAGCACGCGTCCATTTTCCACTCAATGAGCAAAAAAACGTTCTTGCTGTATGAATTTTTAAAGCATTTTTCACATCAATTTGTTGCTATGTATTTTCTTGCGTTATGATTTACAAAATGATACATGAGTTATCTCACCACATCGTGTGGTGGCAGAAATGTCCAGGAAAGCTTTAATTTCCCACCCACAATCACGATGCTAGAGTGATCTTCAACCGGAACCATCCCGCCAACCCGGAATGGATCATCAAGAATTATAAGAAATAAGAGAACAATAAATTCTGTTTTCCGCATAAATTTGCACGGAGTTAACAGTTAAGGAGATTCTAGGCCAATTAAATTGTTTTCTTCCCGCACACGTCCTCCCCGAGAGAGAGAGAGGATCAGGATTACCAATAAAAAGAATCCCAGGATTGATTTATATCCACTCAGAAGCATTATGATTGATTTTCAAGAAATTCACACACATTTTATAGGGCAAAAAAGCAGCGCGAAAAAGAATCACAAAATTGTCTGTGAGAGGATCTGTCTTGGCTTCATTATATTTTCTAATGGCACATTCTTCAAAAGACTCCCCGACGCGAAAGATGCATGAGATGGAGGGGCCAGAAAAAGTGCAGTTTCCTTAGAATTCTTGGCGGCACACACAGTTCAACTTTTGGGCTCTTTTCGCGGAAATACTCTCTGGACATCGCGATAAAAGACAAAAAGTTGAAACAACGCACGTGCCGGCACGTATTATGTTATGTATCTCATCTGCTGATAACGCGACTACCTAACATCACCTAAATGGTAGATTATCTGTGTCTTGTGTAATTGTAATTCTGTCTACAGAAGTTATACTATTTGTACTTTCATTAGATTTTGATTCTTGATTTGGGGACGAAATTGTTTGTCAAATTTTGTAAAATTTGGTAAAAGTTTGTCATTTTGAATATAAAATAACAAATTAGTTTGTAAACTTTGCATTTAACAAAAACTTGGTAACAAAGTTTACAAGAGATCAACAAACAGTTTTGTTAATTTTCGGTAAATTTAACAAACAATAACAAAGTTCTTAAAAATGTTAGTTAAAACTAACAAACTTTAGCAAAAATGTTGATTGGAGTGGAGAAACTTCTACAAAGTTTTTAGTTTTACAAATTTTAAGCGCTTTTTCCCGGAAGTTTTTTGTAATACTTTTTAAAAACGTTCTATAATATATGGGTTTTTATTATCTCAATTTTCTTTTTAGGCGCTTTTTAAGCGCTATATTCTAAACGAATTTGTCTGTTTTCTATTTTAAATTGCAGTTATGTCGCCTTTTTCCTAATCTTCTTTAATTTCATATTCAGGCGTCTTTGAGGCGCTTTTTTACTACAATTACTTAAAATTTTACTGTTTAGGCGCCTTTTGAGAGCTTTTCTTAGCGCATTTGTAGCGATTTTCTCTTTGATTTATTTTTGTACGTCTTTTTGGTGCTTTTATACTAAAATATTTCACAAATTTCTATTGAACTCACTTTATTTTTATATTGAGCAACTTATTTGAACAACTGTTAATTAAAAGCGTTTAAATTTAATATACCTTCCATGTTTCAATGACTTTAAATTTAAATGCAAGAATGATGCAAAAAGAAGTATCAGGAGCGCGTAAGTCGAGTTTAATTAACAAAAGTCTCATTGGAATATTCATCGACAAGGATATTGATATGTGTCTGTGATTGGAATAAATAAGACAGAATATCTGGATTCTGACATTTCATTAGATGGTATTAAATGCAGATAATTAAAACGCTATGTTTTGTGATTTGCAACTCCTGCCTAACTGGATCGCGAATAACCAATATCTGCGTTACTTCTTGGCAGGAAAAATGGGCATTAATTAGCGATCATGTCTCAATAAAGCTGAAATGGATGAAATGTTTGAAATTCTATCGATTTTTCCCTTGAACCTGATTCCAACCGGTGCATCTAATGATAAATTGCGTGTGTAAAGAGCGATAAATTGATAATGAAAAACCCATTGAGGTTGACTAATTTCTCTTTCAATGAGATGAAATCAGATTTAATGTCCATAAGATGAATAAAATTGCAACAATTGTACAATTTTACACATGTAAATTGAACAATAGTTTGTTTAACACCGGGTGAACAATGGCACAGCAGCCTCGTACAACTCCGAAAAGCGACAGAACATACATACATTTATATATATATATAGGTAGAAAAATTCCATATTTGAAGTGTCAAATAGCAAAAATACTCACTGCATGCCGTCAATGAAAATTGCAAGTATAATTTGCAAACAAAAACCCACCAGCTATTGTCTCTCCTCCCCGTCGCGCCCCATCATACATCGTGCTCTTTCTGCCATTTCACTGTCTGCCCCGCAGATTCTGTCTAATGTCACCCAAGGGGGTGGTGGCAAGGGGGAGGGAATCTCTGTCCATAGTATCTTGACTGCATGCTATGTATATATATAGCTCCTCGGCAACGGTAGCTGCAGCCAACCACAATGTGAGTCAACGTAATCAGGCAATGACAAATTGTAATTTCAATACAATAATCAATTGTTTTCCAAACGAAAAGGCAAACTAAAATTTTCGCAGACAAACTGTCGTCAATTTTGCTAATGTTAGTGACTCTCTTTCTCTCTCTTTCTGTCTTTTTTGTGTGTCTAATAATGCAAAAAGGAATCAGCTGTTTTTTTCACCACCAACAAGGTGCACTCACACACAATTTTCTGGGCATTAGTAATTTCTTTTTATTTTACCTATACACAACACATGTTCACATAACTCCGGTGCACCACCACACGACTGGATTCTTCCTCTATTGTTTGGATAATTTGATAAACAGAGAGAAAAAATAGTCCATTGTGTCACTGGGAGTTCAATTGTTCACCATATGAGCCATCTTACAAACAATTCCGCCCCTACAACCGCCACTACGAGAACCTCTTTCATTGATAATTTTTCGTCTCATTCAGCAAAGACTTTTTATGACAATCTTCCAAACAACACGTTTAAAGGGATAGGGGAGAGGTGGGCTAGTTGCTATCAGGACGATTATCTGGGAATTAGAATTGGAACCAATTTATTTTCAATATCAATGTTAATTTTTCATTCCAGCACTTCCACTTTCTATATAAGAGCTCCTTAAAATTTCTGGTACTTTGGAATCTCTTTTAAAAGCTCTTTAAAATTTCCAAAATTTCTGTAATTTCTTCTGAATTAAAAAAAAACTTTTAACTTAGGTAATTCAAGAAATTCTGCAACTGAATTGCTAAAGCTCAGAAAGTTCTATCACTTTTTTATTTAAAATCTATATATCTATATATATAAAGTAGAGTGTGCATATGTGAATTGGCCAAATCACTCTCACACCATCATATCTCGACCGGACGTGACCTCAGGAGTCCGAAAACATCCATCTTCAAAATGTCTGTGTGTCTGTGTGTGTGTTGCCGCATCACAGCCAAACCGCTGAACCGATCGGGTTGATTTTTGGTATGGGTAGTGAGGGTACCTCCGGTCAGGTTTTAGGCTATAGAAGAACTGACCCCACCTCCCCTATCTGGTACCTCTCATACAAATTTACCCATTTTTTCGACATTTTCCACTTTTTGGCCACTAAGATGAAGTGCTATCGGGTGGCGATGTATGGCTGGGTTGGTCAGGGTAGGGTCCCCTATAACCCCATGCTATAGGGGATAGCCCCCTTCTATCCTATGGTATGGCTGCCATACAAATTCCTGCATTTTTTCGGATAATTTCGACTTTTTCACTACTAAGATGAAACATTAGCGGGTCAAATTATTTAATGGGGTTGGTCAGGGAAGGGTCCTCTATAAACGTAGACTATAGGGGATAACCTCCTCCCTTCCTGGAGTATGGCTCCCATACAAATTAACCCATTTTTCGGGCATTTTCCACTTTTTAACTACTAAGAATAGGCGCTAGCGGGTGATGATGTATGGTGGAGTTGGTCAGGGTAGGGTCTCCTATAACTATGGATTATAAGGGTTACCCCCCTCCCTCCCTATGGTATGGCTACCATACAAATTTAGCACTTTCTCGATATTTTCTAGTTTTTTACCACAAAGGTGAAGTGCAATCGGGTTACAATGTATTGTGGGATTAGTGGGATTAACCCTATACTATAGGGAATAGCCCTCTTTCTTTCTAAAATATGGCTGCCATACAAATTCTCCTAATTTTCGAACAATTTCGATATTTTCACTATTAAGAATAGGCACTAGCGGGTCATGATGTATGGTGGGGTTGGTCAGCGTAGGGTCCCCTATAACTGTGGCTTATAAAGAATACCCCCTTCACTCCTATTTTCCCTAAACTAATAAACCACATGGAAATAAAAAGCCGCGGAGCGCGAAGCGTTTCGCCAACGCGCCAAGGCGAGGCGCGAAGCGCTTCGTTGTTTCAAATTGTTTAAAATTGAAAATACTACCGCAATTTAATAAAATGAATGTGAATACTTCATCTTATTTTAAATTATGCGAATAACAAAATAGGGATGAAATCTTGAAAAACATTTGACACTTTAAATTTCACAAAAAATATAAATAAATCATGAGTTGTGAAAATGAAAGAAAAATATGTAATTTGCAGCTTCAGACAAGGTACACTTCTTCAGCTGAAATTAATTGCATAACTGCAAGTTGTTCGAGATAGATTATTTTTAATTAGATGATTGAACACCTCGCAATTTTCTCTTAATGATTTTTAATTGATGTATTGCAATTGTGAAAATCATTAGAAGCTGCAATCCAGCAGTAAAGAATATTTTTTCAGATAAAGAAATTCATATTTCCTCTGCGAGGCAGGAGATTTCTTATGCAAGTGTCTGATCTTCATTAGATGGATATGATAAAATTCTTATACCTACTCCTCCAAGAAGTTGATTACCAACACGCTAATATAAATGGTGTGCCAGCAGAGGAGGGAATTGGAAGAAAAGCAGACACTTAATTACAATTTCATTTCCCAATTCATATTGTGTGTAATGAATATTAAGAGATAAAAATTGGCATGTCAATGTCCGGATAGTGGAATTTAGCATGAGAAAAAGTGCCAAAGAAATATGAGCTGGGGCTCATAACAATTGCTATGTGAATTTAATGAGTACGATAATCTCTCTATCTCTTCTCTCTTGCGGATGGTTAATTACATTTGGAGGAGCGTGACAGTACCGTTTACCGAAGAAATGTCCAAATTCTCTTATGCACACATTAAATTTGATGAGCAGCGCATCCAATTAGGCCATTAAAAGAAATTTTTAATTAATTCATTTCACACGCACGCCCATAGTGAAAGACATTATGGGAGAATTGGGGGATTTTTTTACTGAATACTTAAAATAAATATGTGTAACATCTTTTAATCTGCGACGAAGACGTGGAGGTAGCCACCATAAAATTGAGGTGAGGCATAAATGCAAGAGAAATAAGCAAACTCAGGAGGAAGGGATGAATGTGTTGAACTGTCGCCAAATCGTGTGCAAAAAAAAAGAGGCAGAAGAAGTAAAAA
>CAKKOB020001375.1:9256-23158 GCA_918844115.2 Phlebotomus perniciosus | reverse complement strand
TTTAGTTAGCAAAAAGTTGATAAATGGCCCATATTTGAGAACAAATCCGCTGCAGTGATTCAATAAATGAAACAAATATTAATAATTTTGCTTCAAACTCGACGAGATTATTGATTCTATAGATTGAATATGAACTAATGCTATACATTTTACAGAAGATAGAAGATATGTAATAATTAGCCAATAATTTTTAAAAGTTTATTTAATATGGGGTGATAATCCGACCTGCTACAACGATCCGCACTGCGTTTACCTTATTTTGCAATAAAACACGTGTAATTAAATGCAATTCACAGCGTAAAAATTGGCGCGAATGCTGTGAGATTTGAAATTTCAAACACGGTCTTACTGGTCTTGCTGTAACAGAAATTCATTTTTTTTTTTCTAATTTCCAATAAAAATTCCTTCAAGACTTGGAAAAATAGGGTGAAATCATATTTAATTCCTTTCGTCACTAAAAAATTTGAATTTTTATGGGTTTCTTCGAGGAGTTTATCGTGAGGAAAATCACGACACCAGCAAAGCACTCAACAATCTGTCTTATCGCTCTTCTCTCTAATAAATTTATTGATTTTCCTTCTAATCTCTGCACGGATTGTGAATTTTTTTTATCTAATTTGGCGAGTTGGTAATGCTGCACTGGAATTATTTCCCTGATATTCCTAATGGAAGATCCATGCAATTATTCTTACATTTCCATAAAATTTTGCCATAATCTTCCTAACACGGAATTTTTCTATCAGAACTTTTCTTTGAACAGTCATGGAAAAACCATTGGAGGTTATGGCCTCAACAACCATGGAATTATTGGAATCTGGAATTCCTATAGTTTTTCCCGTTTTTAAGGTAAGACACCATCTGTTAAATGAACTTTCTTGGAATTTTCTGAGAGTCAGCTGGAAATGCAAAGCGTTTCGTTAAGATGAATTTTCCATTTTGTTTTACTTTTTGGTGCAGATTTTTCTCAGTGTAAGATCTGTCAATTGTTTGGTTAAAAACTTCAGTTTGGTCGAGGCGGATCGATCAGAGTGTCAGATATTTCTGCAAAATTGGAGTTTTTGAGGAAAAACTAGGAAAACTATCAGAAAAGTGTGCTAAATAATGCTGTAGAGACATTGTGTGAACCGCAGACATTAATTAAACGGTTAATCTTGCGAGAACTGGCACAAAATGGCACAAATTCTTCGGGGAAGATTTGGGTAATTCCCTCAGAGGTTCTTAACCTCACTTTCGGGAATTGTTTTTCAGGAAAAATCCTATTTTCCTCGCTAAAGAATGTTCTTTAACTAAATTTCGTCACTTTTTTTCAACTCAAAGTGTCTTCCTTGAATTTCACTTCAAAAATATTGTCTAATTCGGAAATTGGGAGTGATTTTTGACTTTTACATAACAGCATGAAATTATTGCAGGTTCAACGTGAGGACCTCTCGATCGGTGAGGCCCCTGGTGTTAAATCTCTCCCGGATCAACTTCTCTACCCTAAATGGGAGTCACAACATCCGTCATCCCAATAACCGGAGGCATCTTCTGCAGCAAAATCAAACTTTGACTCCCTTGCTTCTGACTCCGAGACGCACCTACGCTATGATTGTCGCCCGGGTAATCCGGGGGGCGCTCAAACTGCGGTATCTCGTTCTGGGGGGAGCTATCGGGGGAGGAATGACTCTTAACAAGGTGATCATACCACTTCTTAAAAAAAAAATTGAATAACCCGCCTTTTCCGGAATGTAGAGATACGAGGAGTGGCGCGATGGCTTGCCGGACATGAAGTGGCTGGATGATGTTCTGCCGGACAATGAGCAGTGGCACAAGTTCTCCAAAAGTCTCATGTCAGTGGGTGAAGCCGTGAGAGATTCCATCGAGATTGATCCGCGTCTTAAGAAAATTAGCGAGGAGAAGCTGGCCGAATGGCGTGCCTGGTTCGATAATCGGCTGGACAATGCCATCGAGGCGGCGGAGACAACAGAGAATCCAGCTATTGAAGGTGATAAGACTGTCTCATCGTCCAACACGCTGCAAGAATGATGATGATTTCATTTTGGAAAATTCTCTCTTGTTCTAGGTCCATTCCAGACACTCTCTGATATAATCTCCGATATGTACGGAGGTAATCATCATTCTTGAAGCTCTTATAACAGGGTGGGCCACGACCAAAAAATTCTCATGCATTTTTTTCTCCTCTATCTCTTGTGCCATTAGTGACCAAGGAGGAGTTGAAGTTGAAGCATCTGGTGGAGGCAAAGGGTGTTTCGGCAGCGGAGGAGTCTCACCGGAAGCATCAGTCCATGCAGCAGCAGATTGAGGAGTTGCAGGCGGAGATGATGACAGTGCAGCTCAAGTATCAGAAGGAGTTGGAGAAGCTTGAGCGAGAGAATAAGAACTTACGGCAGCAGTACTTGATTCTCAAGACGAACAGAAAGACAGGAGCCAGGAAGATCAAGAAGAGCCTGATCGATATGTACTCTGAGGTGTTGGATGAGCTGTCTGGGTGAGACATAAGAATGAGCTTGTCTCAATTGTTCTTTTTTTTACAAAATCTTTTCTTAAATCGTGCAGTTACGACAATAACTACACCATGGCTGATCATCTGCCGAGAGTTGTTGTCGTGGGAGATCAGAGCAGCGGGAAAACATCAGTGCTGGAGTCTATCGCTCAGGCGAGAATCTTTCCACGCGGCAGCGGTGAGATGATGACACGTGCACCTGTTAAGGTGACTCTGTCTGAGGGTCCATACCACCTGGCCAAGTTTAATGACTCCGAGCGCGAATATGATCTCACGAAGGAGTCCGAATTGGCCGAGTTGAGACGAGAAGTTGAGCTAAGGATGCGCCATTCTGTGCGCGGAGGCAGAACCGTGAGCACAGAGACTATCTCGATGACAGTTAAAGGTCCAGGATTGCAGCGGATGGTGCTGATTGATCTGCCTGGCATTATCTCCACTGTGACAGTGGATATGGCGTCTGACACGAAGGATTCGATCCATCAGATGACCAGACACTACATGAGTAATCCCAATGCTATAATTCTCTGCATCCAGGATGGCTCGGTGGATGCTGAACGGAGTAATGTCACGGATCTGGTGACACAGTGTGATCCTCATGGGAAGAGGACGATTTTTGTGTTGACCAAAGTGGATTTGGCAGAAGAATTGGCCGAACCGGATAGGATCCGGAAGATTCTGGCCGGGAAGCTCTTTCCCATGAAGGCTCTGGGATATTTTGCCGTTGTGACGGGCAGAGGTCGCAAGGATGACTCAATAGAAACAATTAGAGATTACGAAGAGAGATTCTTCAAGACTTCCAAGCTCTTTCATCGCAGCGGAACGGTGATGCCACATCAGGTGAGCACGAGGAATTTGAGTCTGGCCGTGGCGGATCGCTTCTGGCGGATGGTGCGTGAGACGATAGAGCAGCAAGCGGATGCATTTAAGGTGACACGCTTCAATCTTGAAACTGAATGGAAGAATAATTTTCCCCGGCTGAGAGAATCCGGGCGGGATGAGTTGTTCGAGAAGGCTAAAGGTGAGATTCTCGATGAAGTGGTGAATCTATCGCAGATCTCATCGAAGAAGTGGGAGGAGGTGATTCAGAATGCCCTGTGGGATAAATTGTCCAGTTATGTCTTTGAGAATATCTATTTGCCGGCGGCTCAGTCAGGATCTCCCAACTCCTTCAACACAATGGTGGATATAAAGTTGCGCCAATGGGCGGATCAGGCTCTCCCGGCTCGAGCTGTGGAGTCAGGGTATGAGGCATTGCAGAAGGAGTTCATGGAGCTCATTGAGCAGGCAAAGAAGTCACCCGATCACGATGATATCTTCGACACTCTGAAGGGAGCTGTGGTGGATGAAGCCATCCGCCGATACTCGTGGGAGGATAAGGCGACAGATATGCTGAGAGTGATTCAATTGAATACTCTCGAAGATCGTGTTGTGTCGGATAAGAGTGAATGGGATCATGCTGTGCGATTCTTTGAGTCATCAGTGAAGGAGAAACTACAACTCACTGAGAATACCATGTCGGAGATGTTTGGCCCATCGGCCTGGCAGAGATGGACTCAATGGAAATATGCCACGGATGAGCAGCAGAAGAGGCGGAATGTTAAGGGAGAGTTGGACAAGATACTCGTCAGCGATACGGTAGGCAATCAATTTTCTGCTTTTGACCATTTATCCGTCTGTTATTGATTTCTAGAAGCCAACAGCTCTAGAATTATCAACAGCCCATTCAATAAAACTTCATTCAATTCTTTATCCAGAAACACCCGCCAACACTGAGTTATGATGAATTGACGACAGTTAGGAAGAACCTTCAGCGAGCTGGACTGGAAGTGGACACAGAGTATATCCGTGAGACGTGGTATCCAGTCTATCGGCGTCACTTCCTGCAGCAGGCACTGCTGAGGGCCTACGATGGTCGCAAAGCTTACTACCTCTATGTGACTCAGGCGCGTGATCGTGGCGATTGTGCACTTAATGTGAACGACATTATCCTGTTTTGGCGCATCCAGCAAGTCATGAAGGTGACGACGAATGCCTTGCGCCAGCAGGTTATCAATCGTGAGGCTAGGCGACTTGATAAGGAGATCAAATGTGTTCTGGATGAATACAGTGAGGATGAGGATAAGAAGCAGCAACTGCTCATTGGGAAACGCGTTGCACTTGCCGAGGAGCTGCGTGAGTACATTCTTTTATTCCCTTTTTTTAGTAGGTAAAAAAAATCCTTAACTGGCTTTTTTGATTGGTTATCTGATTGTAGTTCGAGTTCGAAAGATCCAGGAGAAACTGGAGGAGTTTATAAATCAACTCAACAAAGAAAAGTAGATTAAAAGAAAAAAGTAAAAGAGGCATCTCTTCGGATTTTGCTGCACTTCTTGGATGAGTATTGTGATTTTCCGTTTCTCTATAATTTCCTTCATCAGCTTAGGTGTCACCCCAAAACAATTTAGCCCCTGATTTGTAAATTTTAACAAGATTATTTAATTAAAAAGTAGCTTATCAATTAGCCAGGTACATAATACACACTCCTCTAAGCTCTTCACACGGTTGTCGAGTCTCCCTCCCACTCATGGGAGATCAGGGCGCATCTTAGGCGCTTCCAGAATAACTTTCGTTCCTCCTGGAGTGACTTGTCGGGCGCTTGAACGGCTTCCTCGGCGTCTGGACGCTGTTTTTTACGTCGCTTACTCGGTATTGGCCATCGGATGTAGGTTTTGGTGCGCATGAGGAACTGCAGAGTCTTGGGGCGCTTTCTCTTGGGCACATCTTCGAGGAGAATGAGGACCAGTTGTTCTCGACAGGTTTCCAAGAGTCTGAAAACGACAAAGAAAGTTTTACGTTAAAGTAATTGGCATGCCAGTTGATAGTTTCGCCTAGCAACCCCAATTTTTTTACTTTTACATGGATATCCGCCGCTAAATGTCATTTCGGCTCACAGTTCCTTTTTGACACTTGACAGCGACGCACGATAACCATTTTCTGCACGTTTTTCGCGAAAAATCCACTTTTGGGACTCCCATTCATTGTTACAGTAAATTTCTGTTGGTTTTCTTTTGTAAAAAATGCGAGAAAATTCGCCCCAAATACGATAGAGATTATTTTAGTCTTATCAAAGATGGCAGAAATCTCACCTGTGCTGGGCGAGATGCATCTCAAATTGACACCATTGACTGAGAAGGAAACTCTGACTGATGACGAGTAAGAGACATCGAGATCTGTCCATGCAGGAGATTATGTTCTCGAGGATGCTGACGCCTACTTGGAAGTCTCTCTCGTGCATGCAGACACTTATCTCTCGTCTGGACTCAATGTTGGGCAGCAACTCCTCTAGCACCCATGCTCTGTTCTCATCACAGAAGCTCACGAACACGTCATACGTGAAGGAGTCATCGGAAGTGCCTTGACGCACTTTCTCCTTTTCCTTGTCCAGGAAGCTGAGGATCGTGGCGTTCTTGATGATGATGAGGAAGTAGCGGATGTACCACCATTTGTAGTAGCCAAAGCAGAAGACAGTCAGCAGGACGAAAGCTACAATGAGGATAATCACCAGGGAGTTATTGGCCTGTCTCAGGCTATCCACCAGATTTGGCCAGTTAGATCTGTCCGTCAGACAGCTCTCAATCTCGGAGAAGAAGTGTTCCCTGTTGGTGCTTGAGTTGATGCATCGGTAGTCGTTCTCTTGGAAGTCCAGAAGTTGGAATGTGAAGATTATCTCAGTGGTGGTTCGAGGCTGGAATCGCTGAGGGCATCGGCGATAGGCTGACGGAGGAGCTTGGCTGGTGCAATTCTCGTCGTCCTTCAGTTCAACGGCTCGAAAGCCATTATCCTGGGTTTCGGCTCCGAGACGCAGAAATTCTGTCTGTGAAATATAGAGGAGGTCGTATTTGGCCTTTGCATCTATCATGTTGGCGTAGCTGCTGTTCATCGACTTCACGTACTCATAGTACATGCGAGAGGGAAGATCATAGATGGCCAGGGTGGCTTCGTGAACTGAAACAAGTGGTAATCCTAGATTGCAAACATGGAATTCTTACAGATTATGCCAACTTACCGCTCTTTTCATGTTCATCCTCATGCTTTGCCGGTTCCGACGTATTCATGACAATGTCAGGCACTGCTCGTCTGGTTCTCTTCTCATCGATATTTTCATGGTAGTGCTGGATAACTTCTTCAATCAGAAAGTCATTAATATCGGGCATGGGATTTACGTAGATTGTACAGTTAATTGGACGATTGTTGTTAGCCGCCATATCGATAAATTCTCTCAAGATGCAACTGCAGATAAAGTCATTCTTGCCAATACCCAAAAACTCCAGTCTCTCGAAGTCATCCAGCATCTGCGATGTCATCATGTTGATATTGTTCTCTCGCAGATTGAGGATGCGCAACAGGCGATTATCGTCAAACACTCGTGAATACCAGTTCCCGATGTGGTTTGCGCTCAAATCCAAAATCTCCAGCTGAGGCGTATGAATGAAGGTGGTGTTGGTGAGTTGGTTGATATTGTTGCCGCGCAGCATCAACATTCGCAACTTGCGCAGGTGCTGTAGCCACGATAGGTGTTTCACATTGGACTCCTGAAAGGACAAAATCTCCAGCTTCTCCTCCAGCCCCTCAAATGTGTTGGGCTTCATATTGTGCGTGAGTGCAGGATTACCTGAGATGTCCAACACTTGAAGATTTGTCCCATTGAACATTCCATATCCGATGATCTGGACTCCCGTGTGACAGAGACTTAGTTGCTGCATGAGTCTCGGGAGGCGACTAAAAGCGTGCGTACTGGCCGCTTCGACTCTCGTGTGGGAGAAGTCAAGAAATTTTAGTCTCTCGAGATCAGCAAAGGTGTCTAGAGCCAGTCTAACGCCACCAATTGCTTTCTCAAGAGCCGCCGTCATGTGATCGGGAATCTCCCAAAGTTCTGGTGTATTGAATGATACGTCCAGGTGCATCAGGAGCGGAAGATGAGCAAAGGTATCACTTGATAGCTCAGTGATACGATTGTGTGAGAGATAGAGCTTTCGGAGGTTGGTAAGACCCTCAAAGGCACCATTAGCTATTGTCTCGATTGAGCATCGTCTCACATCGAGCTCTTTGAGTTGGCCAAGAGCTGGAAAAACTGTTGAATTTGAGGAATTGGTCATATCTGAAAGGGAAACATTTAATTAAAAGTATCCTTGGGGATTGGATTTATGAAATGGTTTGGTTTAGATCCGGATGATAAGCTGGTTTTCACAGAAACTTAAAGAAGACATTTAAAGTGTCTAATTAGGCTCGACGACCGATTTGTGTGGTAGCAAAAGTAAGGTTAGATTTGACCATTTTCACCAGAGTCGAAAATTCCTCATCCGAAACGGGAAATTTGATAAGGAAACTCTTGAATCTTTTTACTGCAACATTATTCTCATTCAATTTATGAAAATAAATGCTATTTCTTAAGGCTTTATGATGAATTTTCTGGAGCAAAATATATTGTCAGCCATTTACAACGCGTTCTTTTTGACAACTGTCTTTAAACGCCATCTATGCGTCATGTTTGACAACAGATAAAATTGGAATTCAAATTTGGATTCTTTCATGCAGTTTTGCGCAGATAGTCAACGTTATCGCTTATCATTCGGATTATAGAGCTTCAACTGTGGTGATAAGTTTCCAGAAACTATTTAAGACTCACATGAATATATCCCGGTATCGAGGGTGCTGAAACTGTTGCCAGTCAGTGAGAGATACTCCAGACTTCCCATCACCAACTGAAGGGATTCAAAGGGGATGCGGGTGAGACTATTTTTGGCGATGGAGAGGAAGACAATGGGAAAATTACCCAATTGTCTCTCTTGTAGCCTTAAAATGATCTTCTCGTAGATTTTTGACTCGGTGAGTCTCATTGCAGATAAATCCAGGAAGAGAGAATTTTCTGGAAAGAGCGATTAATTAACTTTGTATTTAGAGCATTCGCGCCTTAATGCCTTACCAGGTCTCCTGGTTGCACTAGTTCTCAAGCTTCCGTCATTCTTCAGCCACCAGGACAGGTAAATCTCGGCAGGACCAAGGATACAATCAGGACGTGAGCTTCCAACAATATACTCCTCTCCTGAACCCTCATAGTCATCAATCTGGGGCTGTTCCTGAGATGTCTCCAATTCAGTACTCCCTTCCCCACTGGCCAGAGACGTAAAATGATCAATTGTTTGTGTTACCAATAATTCATCAACTAATCTGTCCGGGATAGAGTTTGTCGGTCTTTTGCTATCTAAATTGTGGCTGCTGGTGCGATAACGCTGGCCTTGGTTGTTCACACTCGCCAAATCCTCCCCGTAATGCCCTCCTGTCCACTCTGGTGGGGCTTCCGGTGAGACTGCTTGGACAATGTTTCTTTGTCTTCTCCTCAATGTATCCGGACATTCAATTAAACGCACTAGAGTCGCGAGAAAAATCACAAAAAACACTATATCTCTCACAAAAGAACTCATGCTGTCTTGAAGGGGGGGAGGGGCCCCAAAAATGGGAAATTAGTCAGATTCACTGGTTAACTTTGTGTTCCAGGAGCACATCTTATTATTGAGATTTTCACAGGGTTTTCTTTTAATCTAAAACTCATATGATGGTGTTCGCTTTATTCTTGCCAATTTACTGACTCGCAGTGAGTTAACACGTCCCTATCTGGCTATTTTCTCCCAAAAAATTATCGATTTCCTTATCACTATTGATAAGAGGATAATTATTAATTTTATTGTTTCACCGTTCCACCGTGTCAGATGTGCTACTTACATTTTTTTCGTTCACAAACTTTGCACTTTTAGCGCATTCACATATTTCACATTGTCCGGATTTTGGAGTGGAAGATAAAAAGATTTCTTTTAGGAAATAAGCACTTTAGTGAGCGCCATTTTTACGCGCGCTTTTTTATGGCGGCAATCCTTGTAGATGGCGCATCGATCACTTGAGAGGTGTGCGACATAACCACAAATAATCAGCACATTTTTGTTTTGATAATGAATTTCGTGAGAAATTTATTGAAAAGTGTCGTGACTCCGCTTCGGGGGGCCTCCATTCATTCTTCAGCCACCCTAAGTGCCAATTCATACAACTATGGGCCAAGGAAGTGGGAGGCATACAATAGAACAGTCTTTCCACCGACTGAAGGAGTTATCCGTCCAGCTGTAAGTATCGCCCGGTGATCCTGGAGACACTTGTTTTTCAGTTAAATTGACGCTGCCCGATACCCCTTATATCAGTATGTCTGCCATGTGAAGAAGAACATCCGGTACAGCCCCAAGAAGATGTGGTATGTGGCGTGCTTGGTGCGCGGCATGTCCGTGGATGAGGCAGTCAAGCAGCTCAGCTTTGTGCTGAAAAAGGGGGCCCTGGATGTTAAGAATGCCATCTTGGAGGCTCAACAAATTGCCGTGGAGCAACACAATGTGGAGTTCAAGAGTAATCTCTGGGTGGCAGAGAGTTTCGTGGGAAAGGCCAAGTACTTCAAAGGCATCCGCCGGCACGCCCGGAAACGTATTGGAGTCGTGGAATACAAGCATTGCCACTATTTTGTGCGGCTGGAGGAGGGACCACCACCAGAGAATTACTATCCGGCTGATTTAACTCCTGAACAGCAATTGGACAGGTGGATGGAGCAGATGAGGAAGAGAAGAATCACAGGATCACTTTAGATTTAGATTATTTTGTTATATTTAGTAAAATGAAATTTAAAAAGAAATAAAATATTTGGCGAGAAATAAAATAGCATTTGGTAAGAAAATAAGTCATTTGGGAATGAGAGGAACAGTAAAATTTAAATTTTAAGCATATTTGCAGGAAACGCACAGAATTCTCGAGATCAGCATTTTAAGCATATTTCCTAGGAACGTACAGAATATTTGCACCCAAATTCAAATATGTCTCTTAAGAGTGACCTTTACTCCTGATATCGGGAGGTTTTTCTCCGACTCCGTATCTGTGGCTGATCCACTGATCTGCACAGGAGAGTAATTCATCTCTAAGCAATCTCCTTCATTGCTCATTAGCATCTTTTCCACTTGTGGCGGTGCTGATACATTCGCCAACCTGGATGCCATTGAAACCTTTGGTTTTCCGGTATCTTTTCGCCTCTGCCGAGGCCTCTGGGGAGCGTATCTCACTTCCCTCGGCTCATCCGGATGGATCTTGGCCAGGTGTAAGCGGAATTTCCTTTCAGTTGTTAGAGTTGATTGGCAAATTTTGCAACAATACCTTAAATTCAGATGAGCTGATCGGATGTGGGCCACAAGATTAGACTTTCTTGTGTATTCGCGCCCGCAGAGATCACAGGTGAAGTTGGGCTGCTGCTCCCGGGGTTTGTGGATAACTTCGTGAGCCGTCAAGCGACTCTTTAAGCGAAATTGCTTATCACATGTTGAGCATTTGAAGGACTTTTTGTGATCTTTCCTACGATGTCTCACCAATTCTGTCCAATTGGCCACTTCCTGATCGCATTGGGGACACTTGAGACGTCGATGGACAACCCCATGTGCCCGAAAGGCTTTGAGATTGACAAATCCCTTACCGCATGAGTCACAGACGTGCGGAAAAAGACCGGTGTGTTTTACTTTATGCCTCCGTAGCTGATCTTTCCTCTTGAACACCTCCTCGCAGTCTAAACACTTTAAGATCCGAGGATTCTCATGTTTCTGCCGATAGTGTCTGATCATATTGCTGCTGTTGGTAAAAATCATCCCACACTGTTCATGCTTGCATGGAATCTCAGCCGGAGAATCGGTCTCATGTGATATTCTCATATGTCTCCTCAGACTATCAACGGCAATGAAACTCTTGGTGCATCCTACCAACGCACAAGAGTACTTTTTCTGTAAAGAAAGTGTCAGGAAGATATAAGGAAGGACGGGGCTGTTTTGTGTTTGTTAAGGAGGACTTACAATGCCTGTGTGAGTGAAATAATGCCTATCTAATTCCTTCTCTCGACGGAATGCTCCGCCACATGCTTCCCAGGGACATATATAGTTGATCCTCGGCATCCTCAACCGCCGTTCAGTCTCCGTATCAGAAGTCTCACTCATTTTTTTATTTGGAATCTCAAAACAGAAAACACGAGAAAAACACAAACACGCCGAACACGCGTTTTCCTAACCTCATAAACACCACTAGCGCCACGTAGCGGAAATATTTTAACTTGAAATTTAAACACTTCAACTGCTAATTTTTTATTTTATAAAAATGATTAAAATCACATTTTATGGTAGTTTTGTAAAAATTTATTCAAAATTTTTCACATTGGAGGCAGAAGTACATAAATAGCGGCAAAAACTATTGTTAAACTCTTTCCCAATAATTTTTTATTCACTGTTTCAAATGGAAATGCGCGTCACTACAGACCCTTTTGTGCCATTTTTTCTTTATCTCTTGAGAAATAAGTTATTAAAAAAAGAGTAGATATATAGAATATCAATTTGAAAAGTACTCTGTAGTTAAGGGAATGTTAGTAACACTGATCTTTCCTTCCACAAGGCATCCGTCCATGGTGAGACCTCCTTGGCAAAAGCAAGGAGTCTCTCATGTTGAATTTCCCCGGATCCAAAAATTTTAAATAATATATTGATACAATTGTTTTTTCTTTTATGTGATCTCTCTCTTCTCAACAGTCTCGATTAATTTTTACTCTAGTTTTTCTTTCTTTCTTTCGCAAAAACTTACAACAAAGAGGAAATTGGGAATTAAAAGTAAAAAAAAAATGTGAGGAGGGGGCGGGGGAGGGAAAAGAGACTCCGAGAGGGAATCTTTCACACTTTTTTTTTTATAAACTATGCTTTTCTTTGCCGCATTCACACAGTATATCATTATCCCTGTCCTGTCTCTCTCTCTCTCTCTTTCAAGTTTTATCCTGAAGTCTACAATTCGTCCTTCTCTCCCGTTGGTGGCTCATCGACCTTCACGTCATCCTCCTAAGAATGAAAAGAAAAAGATTAATATTTAAAGTTTCAATTAGAAAAATTGTAGAAAATCACGAAATCATGATAAAAAAAAACAAATGCCAAGTTTAGACTTGGCGGAGTGCCCCGACACGTTCCGTTTAGAGAGGAGGGAGTCAGTGGGATGATATTGTCTGTTGATTTTTACCGAATGGTTTTGATGATATTCTTTATAAAATTACGAGGCGCTTCGCCATATTTTGCATATTTGTATGAGATTCTTGAGAAATAACGTGAGAGCAGATTCCCCTATAGTGCAAGAACATAGGGGACCCCACCCTGACCAACTCTACTATACATCATGAAGCGCTAGCGCTCATTCTTCGTATTGAAAAGTTGAAATATATGAAAGATTCGTACATTTTTATGGGAGCAATACTATAGAAAGGAACGGGCTTATCTCCTATAGTATAGGGTTATAGGGGACCCTACCCTAAGTAATCCCACCATACATTATGACCCGCTAACGCTTCATTTTTGTAGTAAAAAAAAATAGAAAATATTGAAAAATGTGGTAATTTTGTATGGGAGCCATACCTTAGGAAGAGAGGAGGATATCTCCTATAATCCATCGTTATAGGGGACCCTACCCTGACCAATCCCACCATACATCGCAACCCAATAGCACCTTGTCTTAGTGATCAAAAAGTTGAAATTGTCGAAAAAAGTGGTAAATTTGTATGGGAGGTACCAGATAGGGGAGGTGGGGGCAGCTCTCCTATAGCCTAAAACCCGTCCGGAGGTACCCTTAGTACCCATGCCAAAATGCATCCCGATCGGTCCAGCGGTTTACCCGTGATGCCGTGACGAACACACAAACACACACACATTTTGGAGATGGGCATTTTCGGACTCCTGAGGTCACGTCCGATCGAGATATGATGGTTTGGGGATGATCTGACCAATTAACATATGCACACTCTACTTTATATATATAGATAAATCTGCTGAGTATCCATGACCGGTTTGAGGCGAGTAAAACACTTGAAAAGACACTTCAAAACTTTTGACCTTGAAAAAGTGGTCTAAAAGTGTTATACAAACTTTTTTAGTACTGGTCTAAAAGTGGTCTAAAAGTGTTGGAAATTCAAAGACCTTTCAAATGAATACCCGCATGATGGGGTTAAAACTCGAGAACAACTTCCGGCTTTAAACTGGTTTAAACCCGGATTAAGATAAGATAAGATTTTAGTAGGCGCGAATCCTCCTCTTTCGAGAGGATCCGCTGCACCCAGACCGCAATCGGGCCCATTATGCAAGCTCTCCTATTAATTTTTTCAATCTTATCTCCCCTTTTAAGGGCAAGGCGTGAAAACCTTGATGTCTTATCTTTATTTTGATATTAGATATTGAGATCTCGATCTAGTTGCATAGTGCAGTCGCCGGCGACCCGCGGGTCACGGCTCACGTTCACATTGCCAAGAGACCGTTCACTCAATTCTCATTTAT
>CAKKOB020001374.1:12482-23180 GCA_918844115.2 Phlebotomus perniciosus | reverse complement strand
ATAAGTGGGAAAATTGAGCAACCTTTAGCATATCCACCGGTCTATGAACCCCATTTTATCTCTCAAGCGGCAGTTCGTGTATCTCATAATGGGATATAATGATAATGTGTGTTACTTGAGGAAATTTTGTTATGCTGACTTTCTCAACAACAAAAAATAATAAAAAGAAACAAAATCTTTTTAGATAAACTGCACTTTTACAGAGGAGGAACACCGCACCAGCTAAATTACATGCTTCACACATAACAATTGTGGTAACGTATGAAATTAATCGTCAGACGGATATCTGTTTAGAATAAATTGCTCTTCTCGCGAGAAAACTACAGAGAAAGAAAGAGAGAGATAGGTTCTCATTCATTTTCTCAATTTGCCTGTTTAAAGAAATAAGGGTAAAGCCATTATTGAACTGACCTCAGATCGCCTTTGGTGAAACTCAGGCTTAATCGAAAGTATAGGTAGGTATAGGAGAAAGAATTGTGGGCCAACCAAAGACCTAAATAAGATAACTATACCTATAAGGGAGATTAAGAAAAACTAATTTTAAGAATAATACATTAATATTTTATCCAGTTTTTGCTTAAGACTGTAAGAGAATTTTAAAATTTCTATATTGACGCTTTTATTTTTAAGATTTCCGGATATTTTAGAAAGCCTTTAAAGGTGCTGGCACACGACAACTGTTTCTAGTAAATCAAAGGGGACGTCAGATAAGAAAAATGTTTAAATTATGGGAAATCTGGGACCCAAGTTTTGAAATGTTTGTGTGAGTACACAAAATTCTCTCTCAGATTTTACGAATACGAATTGTAGGACTGAATACTGGCACGTAATTTATGTGTGAGTTGGGTTTCGCTGTTCTAAATCGCTGAGTTAACTAGTAGCATTGACAACACTAGCACACATAATTTCAAGAGAATTAAGTGTATTCTCTCGAATTACGAGAGAGTTCTCACTAACAAATAGATTGGAAAGGTCTTTGAATTTCCAATACATATGGACCACTTTCAGAAAAGTACTAAAAAAGTTTGAATAACACTTTTAGACCACTTTTTCAAGGTAAAAAGTTTAGAACTATCTTTTCAAGGGTTTTACTAGCCTCAAACCGATCAAGTATGTACTCATTTCATTTTCTTTTAATTTCATCAAACCCATTCGATAAGAAAACACTATATACTTTATAATCCCACTAACTCCATCTTTCCTAAACGCAACGTGTCGGGGCACTCCGCCAAGTCTAAACTTGGCATTTATAGAGCTTTAGCAAATTTATATAGTATGTATTGGGTATAAGTATTTTCAAAACCAAAAGTAAGTAATTTGGAAAGATAAGAGTTTTCAAGGAAATTTCAAAGCAGCAGTTATTTCATATAGCTCCTAATAAAGGGGAAAAACAAACCATTTTAATAATAATTCTGTAGAACTTATACAAAAAACGTAATTTTGAATATATTTTTAAAGAGCTTTTGGAAATTTTAATGCTTTCAAATACTTAAGCACTTGACATTCTTACACAATTTTTTAAAGCCAATAACTGTTCACGAAAGCCCATGATAGGATATCCTAGACTTATAAAAAGTCTATGTTCAAATTTCTTTAGAGCTTTTTCATGATTTTCTCAAGCTTTTTCGACCTGTCTGGAGATGTAGGTATATAAAAAGAAAATTCATAATTTAATCGAATCTTTTATCTGTTTAGCTTCTATTTCTGTTCCGATTATATCGTGTAAACATATTCTTATTCACCTGGAGCTTTCGATGGTTCGAATACATGCTGACCGGCTTGTAGACGAAAGCTCTTGCTGGCTATTGGCGAAGCCTCTCTATCGGATGAAAGTGTGAGTGGATAGAATGTGAGAAGGAGAAATAATACTTGTCTCGAGAGCATATCACAGTGGCTTTTCGCGTCTCTTCTCGACACAGAGTTGTTTTTCTTCCCACGTCTTCCTCACACATGCGTCGTACTATCACCAGTAAATTTTCACGACAATCACATCAATTTCACTGCCAAAATCACTTTTTGCATCGAATCTGTCTGTCTCGACCTTCTATGCATTTTCTCGATAGAGATGGCGATGAAAAGGTCGGTTTTCTTGAAAATTTCAATGGGAACAGAGATTACCTAGAATTATCAATTGACGATTTATGAGTCACTATGGTGTGGGATTAATTCACATTATTCTAAAATTGATTGATTTACTTGAGAGGAGACGGATCTTGTTGAAAATTGATAGATTTAACAAATATGAATTTTCACGTGCAGATGAGACGGCAAAATGGGCAAGAACACAAAATAGCACGAGAATCTGTCTGTTAACTGTGACGAAATTCACCTGCAAACTCTGCCTACGTTTACCTG
Source organism: Phlebotomus perniciosus (assembly GCA_918844115.2). Taxonomy (NCBI): domain Eukaryota; kingdom Metazoa; phylum Arthropoda; class Insecta; order Diptera; family Psychodidae; genus Phlebotomus; species Phlebotomus perniciosus. The sequence continues at coordinate 20,825 of CAKKOB020001374.1, read as the reverse complement.
AAGCGGTATGGCGAGGTGGTGGATGACAATCTACTGAAAGGGAATCTCTCATCTCGTTCACCTTTTCCCCTTTGTACGCACCATTTCGCCCAGCATGACTCTCGGCATTATTGCCCTCTTCAATTGGGCCACAGTCGCGTGGATAGGAGATAAAATGTAGGTCAAGAATCTGACTGATGCCACCCACACAATAATTATACAATTCAATGGGGATGAAATTGTGTCAAAAAGGTACAAGAAGGGATGTTGCAATTCCTGAGGGAGTAAAAGTGGAACCGTAAGAGAAATTATAATTTCACATTTTTGAATTGTTGTATTTTAGAGAAATTGCAACCAGCAGATCCACATCTCAGGGTGTAAAAATCTTAAACTGAAAATCATTTTCAGAAGATAGATTTTAAAGTAGGATAAGCTCAACTTATTTTTCGCTTATAACACAAGAAGTTCCAATTTGAGTTATAATGTTGTATGGGGCAAAGAAAAATGTTGGGAAAACCTTAATTTTTCCTGGTAACGGATAAGATGATGAGACACTTGTGCACCTACCTTATAATGTAGGCCCGACTAAAAAACATAAAACCGAAACCGGCTGTATAATTTTCCAAAATGTGTCAACATCAAGTGAAACCAACTGTCTTTTTTTTCTAACATTTTAATGCTCTTGAAATCGAACCAACACGTACATATTTTCTTAGGTATAATTAATTTCTTTTCTATTACCATACGGTTTTTTTTTTATTAAATACTACTGGTTTCTCTTCCTTTTTGTGTTACAATATTTCTTTCTCATGTGTGTGAGTGTGGTTTATTTTCCTCTTACTTTTGTAATTTCAATAATTATTATTTTCTTTCATCTTTTTCAATAATTATAGGTAGTTTTTCTCAGTTTAAATATTCTGTCCACCAGTTTCACTCCCTAAAATATCTTTCTATTTTAGTTGTTTTTTTTCTCATTATTATTTGTAAAGTGTTTTTCATCATTTCACTTCATTTTTTCTTTAATAATATTCAATATAATTATGTTCATGTTACTAATTAAATAAATAATAAGTGTTTATTCAGTTATTTCTTTCATTTTTTTGTTTATTCATATAACATTCATTCGCATACTTCAAATATATAATTATTCTTTTATATATTAGATATATATTTAAAATTCAATAATTCAATGTTATTTTCTTATGTGCTCTGTTGAGAGTGTTGTTTTCTCATTTTTTCTGCTTTATTCTTGTTTTTTTTTTTAAATCTTTTTGGTATTTTCAAAGATTTCATCTGAAGAAACGTCAGTGTTGTTATTCTCAAATTCAGAGGAGAACCGTTTAAGTTTGTTATGTAGAATGAGAACAGAAACTCCTTTTCTTTGAAATGAAAATATAGGTCGGATTCTATTGATCCATCAAGTTATTTTTCACATGTTGTATCTTTCAAGTAATAGAATTTTTTCCTCTTGGTTTCTCCGTAGCAACTATTCAACATATAACACATAATAACTCTAGTACCCATGTCTCATTGCGTGAAAATGAGATTTTAATTAGTTTCACTCCACTCTTTTTTTTTAATTTATTACTCTATTAAATTCTTGGACTCACTTCTGTCTCCTTTCACTTCAGAATAAGATTATACGTGAATAAATGCTTCTGCTGCTGGTTCCGATCATTTTCTCGATGGGTTTCAACTCTTTCATATTATTGGCCTTTTCTTTCCAGCAAGACAGGACCTCAATGGTTTGACCGTGTGCTTCCTAAAAGGTCCTAGTCTTGCGTGTATTTAGGCCCACATTGCATTCAACTCTTCCGATCAGTTTTCGTGAAAACTCAAGATTACTAACATGATTTCATCAGTTCATTTCTAGAATTTCTTTCTTACTTTTTGTTCTATTTTTTTCAGAGAGATTTTTTTCTGCTTTTTATATCTTTCACTATGTTATTAAGATATTAAGAACACGGCTGTTAGTCCAGATTTTTCTCCATTATACAGATAAATATTGAAAAAAAGGTTGACCTTGTTTTTTTTTCCTTGCGTCTAAAATCTCTTATTGTTAGATACTCTTGGTTTTTTTTCCTCTCATTTTATTTTCTTTAAAAATTATAGTGTCGCGTAATTTTCGTCATTACTACTATTTTTTTGTTTTTTTTTACCATTTTCTCATTTTTCTTGTTATTTAAAAATACTATGTGCGTTACTCACTGACTATAACGATTTATTAAGTGTTTCATTATTAGTACTCCTCGTCAATTATTTCACATGATAAAAACATCTTAAAGAGTTGCGTTGAGAATTCAGTCAAAAAATTAGTTGATAATTTTTTTTTGTAAAAAGATCTCTTTTGGCAAAACAACTTTGGGAAGGTTTTACGTTTCATCTTCAAGTTACATTGAAAAATTGTTTTTAAAAGTTCACATTTTTTGTTAATAAATAGCAATAATTTTTTCTTTTAAAATAATAAAGAAACATTTTGTTAATTTATTCAGGCAACTAGTCATGTTAACTATTTATATATACACACCTTTTGTTTTTTTTTCTTTTTCCACAGTAAGAAACATTTTTTTCTCTTCTCGTTATAATAACAATTGTCTGTTATTGATGTTAATACTTTTCCTTTCTTAGTCATTTTTTTTCTATACGTTTCTCATTATTTTTCATTCTTAATTCTTCATATTTTTTTTTAAATATAAATATAGAATATTGCATCTTAAGGCTCAACGGACGATTCCCACATTATGTTAAAATATTAGCTTCCACTTGAAAAATTTATTTTGTGAAAAAGTATAAATTCCTTTATTTTATTGAAAGTCACCAAAATTTGATATTCCTTTTCATCAGATAACTCTTTTTTATTTCGTACGATCAAAATTCGTGTCTCATTCGAAAGGAACATTTCTCAGAAGATTTTCAAAATTAATATTTTTGAAATAGTCTCCTGTGAAATGCCCCCATCGCACGAGAATGATTTCTTTTGCTGATAAGAAGTTCGATTAATTTTTTTTTCAAATTTTACCATGCAATTTTGCACATTAAATCGTCATAGTCAGTTCTATACTTAATTACAATATAGTTTTTTTTTTCATCTCATTAATTCTAGTTACATTAACTTTCTCATCCTCTCTTCCGCCATTTGTTAGCTCAATTTAGATGTCAAGTGATAAATTAATTCGTCAGACCGATGAGTGTTGGAATTGTCAAATGAAAGTGTTACGGAAAAAGCACATTTTGTCGCTATTTTCTTATGAATCATTCTACTATGAACCTATGATACCTGTAAATAGCTATTTTTAATATTTGTTTCTCTACCTTTCTTTGTCTTCTGGAAGGGTTTCATCTGCCCTCATTTTATCCCTGTTATGAAAACCATTCTATTTCTTTGTCATAGCTACACCGAGATAAATCGAATGCAAACATTTTCAAACGGATTTTTCATTATGGTTTTTTTTTTGAAATTTCAGAAGATGTCAGTTTCAGTTTAAATACCATCTTAGTTAATTTTTCTCAGTGCAGCAATACAGTGAAATATGATTTAGTGAAATTTTTTTCCAGAGTTTGTGTATATTAAAGGTTCAATATAACAGTCAGTCCCTAACAAAATGTGAATAAATAAAACCCTAGGAAATACAAGATCAATAGAAAAGTTTCTGTGTAATGTAATATTTTTGCGGAAAAAATTATCAACAGTAATCATGAGGGTTGTATTTCATAACATTGTTCTCTCAATAGTAAAATAACTACACATTATCATTATATTTTTTTTCTTCTTTATCAATAGTAATTGGCAGTTTCATTTGCAAAATATTCATCTCTTTTCTCATTTTTTTTTATGATTGAATGTCGATGTTTTCTCACGCTGTTGTCTTTATACATATGTTAATGATGGTACTTTTGTCATATGTTTATCAAATTGATTGAGATTTAAAAAAATGTGTTTTTGTAGCGTAACTTCGAGTATTGATCTGCGAAATTAAATAATAATTTAATTTTAATCATAACCTTTAATTTTCATTAGTTCTCCCTTTTTATGCACCTCTATTACATTAGAAGCTTTGAAAATTTTCCTAGAGTTTCTGAATTTTTCACTTCTCTACTGACTATTTTTGCAATTGTTAAGTTCTGTTTAGTTTTAAATTTAGTAGAATTTTTTTTTCACATATCCTCACGTCTAGAAAGCAGAAATAGGTTTCATGTGTAGTGTATGGCATGTTTTACTGTCATTTCTAATACGCCAAATATTTTCATTTTTCTTTAAAATAAAATATTTGTCACTGTATTACCCTGTGAAATGGAATAGCAATGCTTCTTCTTTAGAGGGTATGTCTGGGTGTCATTAAACTGACGAAAATATTTCTTTTGTTTTCCTTTAATAAATATACTACAGTTTTAATCGACCATTCTTCGCGTTATGAGTTATTTTTATGTCTTTTGTCACTGAAGTAACTAGTAAATCATTCTATTTGCAATATTCACTATTTAAGTACATTTTTAATATATTTTTCTCATTTTTTTTATTTTGCAAAAGTCCCATTTGACCGTTTTTGCATATTGTTGGATGTAACATTTCACTTCTGCAGGAATTCTTACATTCTATATTCCGGGGGAGCTCGTTGGTAGATTTTTCTTAATATATCTTGACAAGTTTCATTTCCTCTTCTATTTATTATATTTTACCGTCTTTATTATTTTTTATTTTATATTTTTTCCATGTTTTTTGTTACAACATATAAAGTTTCCTTAAGACTTATTTTTTTTTCATCAAAATTGTGTCATACTTATTGTTTGTCATGGGTTATAATCAAGAGATTTGATGTCAATCTTTGTCATTTTTTTCTGTTCCTAAAAGAAATAATAGGGAATAGAACTGAGAGAAATATTGATTTTTCACTATTTACCATTGGTTTTTGAAATTCTTGCAATAATTGTCTCCCTAATTTATTATCTACATTTTTTTTGAAAATGTCACACTGTGACGATGTGATGTTCTTTTGATAAGGAATTTCAAAGTAAATTTACTCAATGAGGGTGGATATTGATGAAATTATGCGCAGGAAATGTGGGTAAATTAACATTTGAGGTGCTGATAAGGAACCAGATAGTGTTAAACTGACTGCACATCGTCACAATGGATGAAATCTAATGTAAACCTATCGACCTTTTTCACACAATTCATTTTCTTTATATCTACAACAATATCAATTTTGTCACTAATCATGTTTTTAATTACTCTTTTTTTTAATAATAATTTACCTATTGCCTTAATATTATTTTAAATTATTAATCATAAACTTGGTGTTTTGTTATACGTTAACAATTTTTCCTAATATCTCAATCCACCAATTTCTTCATTAAACCGTGTAACGCAAAAAGAAGATTAATAAATTTTGCATTAAGTTGTGTATCGTGTTTAGAAATAAACTAAAATAAGACAATAGTATTAGTGGAAAACACAATTTGGACACAAAATTCCTTGAGTGCTTTTTATGCGTTATTTTATTTTTCGTATGTATTTTCTATTTTCTAATAAAAACTTAGTAATGAATAAAATAAAATGAAATCATCGTAAAAGTGTTTAAATGTTTTTTTTTCTCCACAATTTCAAGTTTAATACATGTTCACACGTAATCAACATCAATTGTTATGTTGGTTTTTTTCCTCACTTTTTTTTAAATATTTTTCTTTGTAAAAATTGACGGATCAATAAGAATTTCTTATAATTCTCTCGCAATTATTTACAAGAGTCCTACTTATATAATATTTTTCTTTAGTTACATCATAATTTATAATGTTTTCTTTTTGTGTTTCTATAGCATTCCCTCAATCAATGTTTATCTTTTACAATTACATTGTTATTGTTTGAAAGTACAGTGAACAAAACCATTGGTGACTATTTGTCTTTGGTGGTAAGTCAGAAGATAAGAGGTAGTGCGGAGATACAGTGATGTGGTGAAATTTAGACTCTTTTAATCAAATACGTAAGTTACAAGTTTGAAGGTAATACCGTGAAGAAATGTGAATAAAGTTTAATAGTAAAAAGTATCGTTTGTTGAAATATCAAAAATTGTTGTGAAAATAAATAATAATTCTCATTTGAGATTAGAGTATTTTTTTTTCTCATTAATAAAATCCACAGAGTCTGTAAACCCCTCCAACACTGTTCTCCGTGTGAATGATTTCAGGTGGCGTTCTAACATAATATTTTGCGGTGTTTTTAATTTTATAATTTTTTCATATCTTTTTTTTTATCTAAAAACTCACTTTTTCACTCAAATATTATTATAGTTTTTTTTTCATGTTAAAATATTTATTTTTAAAGATTTCATTATTAAATGATTTCATTTTTTTGCTTTCAACTAATCAGTGTCTCTCGGTAAGTTCGTTCAAAGCACGTCACACGAGTAATATTATCATTTTTGTTTTTTTTAAAATATATTGTTCATTTTGTTAATAAATTTCTTTTTAACTTCTCCGTAACTTCATTTGTTTTAAAATTGTCTCTGTGGGTTTTTTAACCACTGCAACATGTATGTTCTCCTTTTAGCTGTGTCGCTTCAATTCATTTATTCGGGGTGGTTCTCGTCGTGTCACGTTTCACTATAACCCAGCAAGTTGGGGCAAGATGGGAGCAACGGCCACGGTGGCACCTATCGTCCATGGCAGGTGAGTGTCGAAGGCGGATTTCAGGAGCAACGCGGCCACAATCAGCCGGACGACACTGCTGGGTGCGGGTGCGGCGGCCGGCGAGCCACTCCGGTCTCGACTGCTGTCATCCGGTGTGACAGAGTCCGATGCACTGGTGTCAGGTGTGGGATTCGCTCCCAGCACTGAGGCCGCCATTGAGGTGAAGGATGGCGACACATAGTACGGTATCGGGCACCGTGCTTGTGGAATCGTGGCCACACTGGTGGTGCTCTGGCAGACGGGCAATTGCTGTGGTATCTCATCGTAGTCGTGCGTCTCCGTATTGACGGCCATGTCACTTCTTTCATTCGCAATTCGCGCCTTTTGATTATTGTTTTTCGTATTAATGTTAGGATTACTAGTAGTGTTAAGATTACTATTAAAATTAGATGTATCATTATTCTTATGCTGGATGGTTGTTGGTAAATCACATTTTAAACAGAGACCTTCACCAGGCGAACCGCAGTACGTGTAGCAGCAACTGTCCGGACCATTGTTGGACTTGTAGAATTGCTCACCAGTTTCTGGAATATTTGGATCTGCCGGAAAAAGAAAAAGCATATTAGACTCTTTTTTTGTTCTCACGTTAACATTTCCTACATCAGACGACCACTAATGAGAGACTTGAATGTGTGCTGTTGAGGAACACATTTTCACCCCGAAAATGCAGTCATACTCTTGCAATGAAAACATACCTCAGGAAAACTATATAATTTTCTCGATAAAACACTTGAATTTTAATTGCAAGGCAGCTTCCCAGATAGCTAAGTGTATACAGATAGCCTTATACCCTTATAGTCAATTACAGAGCGTTTGTGCTAGCATAAAGGAAAACTGTTCATCCGCGCTGCCCCTATAAGTCAACTCTTGTGAACTTAATAATTTATTCGACAAGGAGGGATATGAGATTTCAATTGAGAACATTCAAAATTTCTTTGCTAAATTACCCACTTTCACCTGCTGTCTACCCTTTCTAACGTTTTATTTGGGTTTGTTGAAACTAAACAAAACCTCATGGTCAGTCTTTTTCATGCTTGGGTCAATTCAACATTTCGTACAATAAACATAGCCGGGTGGCCTGAAAAAGACTAAACTTTTCATGTTTTTCAACGGAAAAAATTAACCTGCCATTGTGGGAGGCGCGTCCCACATTTTTGACAAGTTTGTGTTTAACATTCACATCAGAATTTAAGATTCTCCAAATTTCCAAAGTTGGTAACCTAATTTTTTCACCAGGTGGGAGGGTCTTTTGGGAAAGCTAGAAGATTTTATTGTTAAAAGATTGTTTTTAACTTTATTGTAGTTGAATAAATATTGGCCTGAGGAATAGAAATTAGAAGTATTTTAAAGATTCAGATAACAATATTTATACCGAATTCAATAATCCCATAAAAGTAGTATAATAGTATCGTTCTCAAATATTATAGCAAAGCTAACCTTTAAAAGAATAATTATAAAAATTTACTATATATGTATGTATACGGAAAACATTATCTGAATTGTAGGCGTTTATAATTGATGTCACTAAGTGATTGGTAACTCTCAAAGAACAGGAAGTTTTGCCAGCGAAACAAAACCGGAAGATGAATTCACTGGTAGCCCGTTAACTCATAGTTCTAGTGTATTTTAGGAAAATCGCACTATTTAAGTTCGTTAACCTCAATTCAAGCATTAATTTCA
>CAKKOB020001374.1:0-12382 GCA_918844115.2 Phlebotomus perniciosus | reverse complement strand
TTTTGTAATATCATTTCCATCACATGGAAGTGATTCGCTTCGTAGTCTTGTGAATGTCAAATGTTTTTGAAAGGCTTTCGAGAACTGTTTAAAAGACTTTTGAAACTTATAATAATCCTTTATCTATTTGTCTGTTTCGTATATTATTTTGTAGTACCTTATAAAGTTGTAAAAATTTTGCAGAAGCTCTTTCATTTTCATATGGGATTTTTATGTAAGATTTAAAGAGTTTTTAGAATTGATTTTTGTGGTATTATTTATTGTCTTTGGAAGTTTAGTTATTTGAAATGACCTTTTAACTGCTGAATATTATCAAAATTCATTGAGTATTATCCATTCGATAACAAATTCATGTCAATTCGGAATGTCAATTGTCATTGAATTTTAATATCGTCTGGTATAATCTGATATAATCCTTATTGATTATTTTTTTTTGGAAAATTACAAACTTGAAAATGTTCTAGTTATTTTATTTTTTTGTCTTGGTATCAAAATTAAGACAAGGATAACAAACCTCAAATTTTGTCTCCTAAGACCAACTAGAAAATCTTTAGTACCCTTCCTTAAAAGGAAGAGTGGAGTATTAGAATTCTATATATCCTATGAACTACACCTAGATATAGGCTTAATAAATTAAATAAGATTTATGCCTGGAAAAGCCATAATTTTTTCAAAATATTACGTTTTATAAAGGTGGTAGTTTTTCCTCATCCTACTTTCCCCTAGAAATTTTAAAGTATTCTCACCTAAACAGAGAAACGTTGGCTCTCCTGCATACTGGGTGGGATGGGCAGGTGCACGATCGCCTGGCAGCATGTAGGGACACTTCTGCTCAACCGTCTGACACACACTCAGACATGGCCGTACTCGCCTCCTCGGTGTCATTGTCTTTGATTTCCGTCTGGATCTGAAACTACATCTTATTAGCATCTCCATCAAATTAAATTCAATATCATCGATGATAACATTACCGTTTGAGAACCTCTGTCAGTGAATTTTCATCAGTTTCACCAAATCTGTTGTGATTCGTCTGGATACTTCTGTCTACCCTTGATTTGGCTTCAACCTTGCCTCCTTGTGTTGTCTCATTATGCTTCGCGTCCTTCATTTCGGCGAAATAAGGTATCAATGTACTGCAGACCCATCTTCGATATGCCTCCTGTTGGAAATTTAATTGGATTTAGTATCTCATGGCTTAATGATAACTTTAGGGCAAAGTAGAGGGGCTTTGTGGGGGATTTTCGCATCATAACTGCACCAGTTTCATGTGCCAGATAATAATGATGAAATTTTGTCAACAATCCATCCAACTGTTATTACCATTTGCCAATTAGCAGTGCCTGATTTTGACTGCCAAAAAAAGCACTCCTGACTGCGAAAGGGCAACACTACAATCCGTCAATTTTGCGGGTATGTTTTAAATGTCCGAAAGTCCGTTTATCCGTCTGTTCCGGGACTACAAGCATAGGGATTGTAGATAAAGATTTGAAATCCTCGGGGATTTCTCCAAAGTCGACCCGGAAGTCATTAACAGGCTCTTCATTTCCCTCATTTAACCCTCACTTCCTCTATGTATAATAATATGTTCCCCAATATCCTCCATTAATTGCTTCTAAGGATACAGTTTTTTTTCATGTAATATTTTAGTGTTTCGACATCATTTACTATCCATACCACTTTACTTCTTCGACTTTCATCGAAATTATTCAACAAAAGAAACTTTATCATAAAACTAAAGCCCATCGCACAACGCAAAGTCACTTTACATTCACTTTCATCAATGCCAATCCTCATGATATATTATGGATAATTTCAGCGAGATACTTCTCAGCCATTTTCGCCTCATTTTGACTTTATCAGTGAAAAATATTAATCAATTAAAGCCATATCAGGGTGAGTTCCTCTTTTGCCATTATCCTGGTGTATGGCGTGAAGAAAAAAAAAACAGAGGAAAAAGGGAGGCAAAAAGAGAACATGGACTCTGTGTCAGCCTCCACTCTGCTGGGTGAGAGTGGATTCCCCAAGCTCAAATACAATTTAATTGACAAATTGATTCACTCCATATCCCCGACCCTTACATCATTTGTCTTTTATTGAATCACGTTCAAAAACCTATTATAAATCGCTGGCAATGGAGTGGTTTCATAAGTGTTACTTTAAAGTGCAGTAGCGCAAGAGCTTTATGTATTAGGCCTTTTGCAAATTTCACTACATTGTTCCCGGGTGTATGCCATACTATCGTGACATTTAGCCACCCTTACATACCCATTCATCCATGCCCGGAACAGTGTCTGGTGTTGGGATATGGATTTATGACAAATGCAGGGGTGGAGTCTCTGCTTTCATGAAAAGGGGACGTCTTCGTGTGTGTTTGGCACAACAATAAATAACTAATCAAATAAAACGAATCCAACTAATTCCATTTCACACTTTCACCCAAGATCCATCCACATTGGATATATTAAATTATATTGACAAGTTAGGTGTCTATTTCCAAGCCAATCTCAAAGTGGTAAACAATCCATAAAGAGAGGACCATTGGCAAACAAATATAAATGCTGTGGCGGTGATATTTTCCAAGCTGTCTCGATGGCACAGGTACATCACCATCGTACATAAAGGGAAAACGCATCATGAAGCAAATGGGTGAAAATTGATTTTCATTAAATACTCGAGCACACGTGCACTAAAACGAGGTATGAAACAATCAATTTTTCCCTCAGGCCTCATCTTTAAGTACCCCCATGCACGAGGGAGAGACATATTGATTTTTTATTCATCTCTCAACACTCCCTGACACACTTAAGACGCGACGAGGAGAAGAACATGAAAGAATAACAATCTCTTTAGATTAGAGCAATTATTTAAAAAAAAATCAACTTTTTTCTCATGATTTTATTATGACTTTTTTCAGCTGGGCCAAACGGTAGAAAGTTGCTGATTTTTATCCATAAATAATGATGTAAATTTGAAAAAAAAATATTCCTCACTCATAAAGGACTTATTCTCCGTGTCACGTGTTGTGATTTCCTCAAAGCGTGTCTTTTTCTTACAAGACTGGCAAATTTAAAATACTTAACTGTAAAAGGGAAAATGGTATAGAAAAGACTTGGAAATAGGGTTAAAATACCCTTAGAAATATTTCATGGTTTGTTTACCAACAAGCAAATAAATATGAATCTTCTCTTTATATTGATATGGATAGACATCAGGATTGCAGATAAAATCTGCTTAACGCATTGAGTTTTGTCTGAGATTTTGCAATTTTTTTTTCATTATAATTCGGAGGTTTATTTTTAAATTAATAGGTAAATCATTTCTGACGTTACCTTATTTTTCAAATATAAATTTTTGTAAATATAATTTTTCATAGAAATACGGAGATCCAATTTTTTCGCTCAATTGTCAAACCAATTTCTCTAGATATACTTAGGTTCTCAAATGTATCAAATTATAAAATTTAGTGGTGATTCTGAATGTATCAAGTCATTCAGGAAGGAAGACTTAGCGCTTATTCATGTTTAATGTTAACTAACCTCATGCTTATTAACAGAAATGTAGTAAAACAAGTTTTCACAAAATTTAAAAATATTGCAGTACCTATCGTACCTATAGTGAAATCGAGAATAAAAAATACCATATAATAAAATATTTTATAATAAAAGGGTGGGTCTTTAGGAGATTTTATCATAAGAAAATTATTCTGAGAATAAATAAAAGATAGTTGTTATTTTACTTATTCTTTGTATGTTTTCTAATTCCGGTATTATTTCTCTTATTTTCCTCAATCGCAAACTTGAAGTTTCATAAAATATTCCATCACTCGTAATGACACAATTCAAGCGCCCCTATATTAACGGGGGTGGAAATCCCACGGCGGCGTGTTTGTGACAAATGCAATTGTCTGCACAAACTGAACTTGTGCACAATTATGCAAATCATGAATCTTACAAGTTATTGATTTATGATGTAATTTGTTGGGTAATCCCTCTATTGACCACAATGTGCATTTCCTCTCCAATTGCGGGGCTTCACCACCTTTACAAAGTCAACTTTCACACGACTCCAGCCATGAGTTAATTGGCAACTTAGGGGTTTGTTGATTGTTTACTATGGCTCTTTTCCCTTGCACATGCACTCGTAGTTTCCATATTTAACCATCACGTGGCAAATCATTGTGGGATGAAGATTTCCACCTCTATATTGCCCTATTGTAACTTTCAATCAACGTCTGGCTCAGATGAATAATTTTCATTAGCAAATGGAATTGCTGTCGAGGACTCTTTTCATTTTAAACACCAAACCCATAAAAGAGCGCATTAAAGTTTCTTGGCACGTCTCTTGAATTACTTCACACATAGTATTTCTGGGGTTTGGGATGAAATGGGGTGGTGGTTTATCTCCCTTGTCCTATGTTGGGGAATTCTTCCCGGTATACTTTCCCCCCTTTTTCAAATCCCACCCACGAGTGGGAGAGCCACCCCCAATATGAGAAGATATGAACAAAATATGAAATATATAGAACAAAAAGGTGTGAACTTACTTTGCAGTCCTCACAGTGGTTTATGATAGAATACGGCTGTCGACAATCGTATCTAACCAGTATTTCGGTAAACTCGCATGTGATCCTCGTCGCAAGTGCGTCAGTTTCCAATAAATCGCTTAGAAGTCTATTGCACTTCGTACCACCGTTCAGTACATCTTCCAATGCTTGACTATGCAAAGCACTAATTGCACTACGTTCGCAGCAATGTCTCAATCGCAACGCACGTAATTTGGTCTCAATGTCACGTGATGATTTTTTACAGATTTGTGCAGGACTAGACTCCTCATTATCGCCAATATAGTCAAGGCACTGTTGTTGTTTATCATTGAATCGACTCTCCATATTCACTTTATTATTTTCATTACTCATTTTATCCATTGTGGTGACTGTTGCACAAGGTGATGGACACCGCGGTGGTCCAGGACCTTCATCCACCCAGGCCACAGGCAGTGTACCGGCTGAGCATTGACCCTGCAAAGACATACCAAGCAGACAACAAATGCTTGAACTATGGCCTATATGGAGCAAGAGAGACATAAGGGAAAAGCCTCGCAATAACATTTACTGTTTGCCATCACAAAATAATAATAGTAAAATAATAAAAATGAGAGACACATGAACGATAAACTGCATGGGTCTGAGGAAAATTCTCACTCCAACTCTTTTATACCACCCACACATACCAGTTTTTATCAAATCTCACAGAAACTACTTTTTCCAACTGGTCTTTTGCTCTGTCCCTATACCTTGAAAATCCATTGCGATTTCCTATTACAATCATTTTTTGTCATAAGGCAAACAAAAAGGTCTATCGGAATCAGGGAATGAAAGGTTCAATGTATAAGAATTTCAGAGGAACTGAGGGGTTAATCATATTAAATATTTCATTGATATGAAATTCTCTATTTGAAATTTGAGTAATTTTTTGATATCGACGCTATTTACATAAATATTTCAAGCATTATTTTGCACTAAACCTAGAATTGTTCCGTTCGACTTACAACCTATTAGTATACACTTTTGGAACTGGGTATTTTCGGACTCCTTTCTTCATGCCAGGTGAAGGTTCTATACAGTAAAGTTTTAGAAGTTAATATTTTAGATTTAGATTAATATTTGCGGATATCTTCAAGCCAAGATTAAAATTGAAAGTTTAGTCTGGACCAAAACAGTACTAGAATCAAAGGTTAAACCAAAATGCTATTTAGTGTTTTGTTTCCATTTTAATCACAAATAAAAATAATTTAGATTTTTCATAAGTATTTTTAAAATCAAAACTATGAATATGTATTATTCTTGAGCAAAAATCTGAAAGTCGAATTAATGTTTTATACTAAAAGGATGAAGGATCGTTAAGTGGAAGTTATTCTTTATAATGAGATAATCTTTTAGGATTTTTAAAAAAATAGGTTTTTCAAGATTCAATATAAGTGAACCTATTTTAAATTGGGTCAGTTACCAAAAAATTACTACCCCTTGGAATTTGGAGAATCAGACAAAAGGAATATTTCATAGGTTTAGTCCAGGAAGTAAAATTCACACTCTTATGCAAAAATTTTCAGTACAAACCCCTTTGGGTTTCATTCTTTTGAGAAATAAAAAAATTAAGCTGTATTTGCATAAAACATGTAGTTTTTCTCGGGCACTTTTCACCCATAATTTCACTTTCTCCTCTTATGAATTATTATTCACAGGACAAAGTCATAGCATGGTGACTTCTTTTAGTGAAAGTTTCAACCAAATTTGTGCAGAAATATCACCTAGATGTATTGTAGCACGAGTGACGGAGGAACATAGAAGGAATAATAACATGCAATAAAAATAATAGTAAAAGGGATATTTGGCGAGAGAAGGAGAGACGGAATCAAACATTCCCATCCATATATTGAATTTTTCTATTCGCTTTCGAGTTTAAGGGTGAGGGTGACTCTGTGAGGCATATTTAAGTGTAAAAGGGGTAGGAAAGTGAAATAAAGTGAATTGAAACAGATGACCAGGCGTCTCCACCCACAGTTTAATGGAAAGAAAATACACGGTGGAACGTGGAGTGACTTTTGAAAAATTCACTGAGATCCAATTCTTTTTAGGTAGGTACTTTTTCGGTTTTCTTCAGTGATTTCGCCATTAGAAAAAAAGAACATCTTCGCCATGAGGGAAAGTTTGTCATAATGTTTTTTTTATCTAGCACGACCAGAATGTGGCGAATCAATCGATGAAGTTTCATTTGTGTGTCACCCATAAGGTGGTGAGAGAACCTGGAGAATGGAAAGAAATACCCAGGAAGTTTAATGCAATTTCTCTATTGATTGTTGGTAGATGATGAAGGCATACACACATCAGTGTTTGAAGAAAGTTATGTGTTAGGAAAATTCCTATGCTCTGGGAGAGAAAATTGATTGAGAATGGCGGAAAATGTCAGTTGGAGCTGCAGAGACACGGCCTCATTTTGCCAGAGCCTTGGATCTGGGTAAAGGTGGGTGTAGGGCTTCGGGGGTATATAGCGCTTTTTGGCGTGTATGTCTTGCGACAATTGCCATGCAAGCAGACATAACACCGTTGCGAAAAATCGATATTTTCTATTGAATAACCACAATCAGTAACACATTAATGGAATAAAGTGAAATCATGGCGACACACAGTATCCAATTCTCATATCAATTAATACCGCTCTATCGGGGGTTTGTATTGCGAGGGGTGGGAAGGGTCAGAAATGTCACCATGGGTTGTTCTATGCCCTTGCTCTCCATGTGGAGAGGGCTTGGAAGACGGCAATTGTGTAAGCTAATTGCGTCTCATGAAAAATCCTTGCAAAAAGGGGTGTCTGCGAAAGGTGGACGGGGTTGGGTCGTAGGACCAAAAAGGAAGTGATTCTGTCTTCAGCATCCTGGTCGATATTGCGATATCCAACCACCCGAAAAAGAAGTGTCTCTTCATTTCACTTCACCTGTTTTCACTGCATGGTAATACATCCCTTAACCCACTATGAGAGTAGTGTCTTTGATGCCCCTATCCATGTGGGGGTTGGAAATGAACCCCCTACCTTGGGGTTGGGGTTGAAAGGGTGTGGGCTGGTAGAGGGTGGGAAATTTCTTTTTGTCATTTGACGGATGATGTTGGAAAGAAGGAAAATCGCTGCCGGTGGCCATTTTTCTTCCCTCATCACCTCCACCTCCCGCCCTCACAAACACACATACACACACACACTGGGGGCACAGATGTGGCACACAGGGTTGAAAAAAAAAGAAAATGATGAGTTCGATGGGAGAGGACAAGGACTGGTACTAAGACGGCTCTGTACCTGAAGATCCGGTGCCGAGTTGGGTTGCGCCAGGTCGCAGGCCGACAGCCAGGGGTTGATCTGTGAGAGGGCCCCTGTGCCGTCGTCTCCACCTTTGCCCAACTTGCCCGCAAGACTGGGACTATCTAGCTGCTGTGTGGTGCCTCGCCGAGCCCCCGAAATAAACGCAAGCGCCATCACGACCAGCCCGGGTCCTGGCCGCATATTGACCTCGGGTTCGGCGGCGCTAGCATGGTGCAGGCCCGCTTGAGACGCACTTGCGACTCCTGATGACTTCGGGGCTCGGGCTCATGGCCCCATCCTTCACCGTCTTGCCCGCCGCGTCCGGGTTGTCCCTGTAGCGTGGTGGCGCTTAATGGTTGGGCGACGTGCGGCCGTCGCTCCCACTACCCGAGCTGGCAACTGGCGTTTGGGCACCAAGATGAACGGTGGTACTGCTGACAAGTATAGACCGCGCAGCCATCTTGAATGGACACATCAGCACACACACTCTTTTTCAACACCAGCACTTCACTTCCAAATTGCCTTCCTCCACTCTGGCCGTTGTGTCGATACTGCGGGGGACTCTTGCGAATGCGATTCAATGATGGGGGAACACGCGAAGCCAACACAGGAAAGGGTAGAAAAGAACTTTGCACTTGGCGCGCCGCGAAACTTCACCGTTACCAATCAGCTGCCGAGGCCGATCGAATTTCGTTGGAGTGGAGCCTGGCCAGGTGCAACACACGTTAGCACAAGAATTTTTATATGACGGTTTTGCCTAAAAGGTCCGTCAAACTTTTCATTCACACTCGAAACACGGTGCGCATTGCGAGATGCCGATCCCTCAGATTTTTTAACACAGTAGCCCCAACCGAGCGCCACCAAAACTGTATGGAGCTAGATGGCGTGACGGCCGTGCGCGCGCACCGAATCGATATTGACGGCGCCGACGCCCCACTGGTCATTCGCCGTCGAACTAGCAACGCACCTTCATCTCACACACTATGCTGGTGTGTGTCTCTCACTCATCCATCGGTAACCTAATTCGGTGGGTTACGGCACACACACCGACGTAGGGGCCGCGCCGTAGCTGGCAACCCCTGTCTGCATCCAGGCGCGATGGACGCGTAATCGCTGGCCCAATTCCCCATCTCAGGCCGTGCAGCAGACAAGGAGGGGTCGACAACAGATGATTGCTCGCGCGACATTCCTCGAATTCCGCCACCCCGAACCCCAGCACCGCATAAACACTTCAAATGACCAACCGCCACCTACTCCAGCATTCCAGCCAGGCTCAGCCTAAACACCCCCAATACTCAATTGCATCAACTGCACACACGGCCATAAAGCATGGACTCTGTTCTGCTTTTTTGTACCTCCTTATCGCTCTGCATTTTACGACTTGGCAAATATTTCCATTTACCGCTCTGATAGCGTTTCGTTCACCTCCAGCGGCTATTTCAACTATTCACGGTGCATTTGGTGTGGAGATTAATTTCTACACAAATATCGCACCTTCCATCGGGTCAACTGGCCGAGAAATGTGCTCTTCGGCCAAACAGACGACTGATACACAATTCTCATGATTGAGTGCTTTGGCGCCGATGGTTTAACACATTTAAGCTAATGAAATACAGAGGGCAGTGCTGAAGGGGCTTTCAAATGCTCAAAAAATTGCTTATTATTTTTCTTATTTTTTAATTATGGCAATTTTTACAACTTATCGCGGTTTCCCGATTATTGAATACTTTTGCTTAATCCTAGGTCTGTTTTTTATTTAATTTTCTTTTTGGACGGAATATGGAGGGATGAGAAAAACACAGCTTAAAATGTAGACTTAAATAAATTCAAAACTTCCACTTCACTTTCTTTAATAACCTGCTTTTTATTACTTTTTTCCAAGTTCTTTTCTTCTCACTTCAATCGCGTGGCTTCTAGTCTACTTTCTTAACTTCAAATTTAACATGGCGTATCTAAGGTGAAGTTGGCTAGATTCAGTGTAGCCAACATTCATGGGACAAACTTTCAAATTTAGTACAACGATTTCTCACAACCTGTGTTAATTAAACATTTTAACTCTTCGTTGGATTCTACTCAAATGGTTTTATTCCATCTTTAACACGCATTTCATGTGGCAAAAACGACTTTTTAATGGAATTCTTGATTGCCGAATTCCGCTCTCGTAGATCCTGTTGTGTTGTCGGTGATTTCCACGCATAATACCAAGGGAGTTTACTTATTACTCATTTTTTACCGAATTCACTTTAAATTTAACAAAAGATTCAAGATATTAATGTGGATTACAATATTGCGCCTCATGTCTGAAGAAGATATGAATTGAAGAGAAAAGTAAAGTCCAAGTGACAACGAGCGCTTTGACAATTAAGAGCGCCTCGAGGGTTTCCAGACTAAAATGGCCGGGTAGAGACCCGTTTGCGCTAATAAGTCGAGATAAGAAGTCCTGGAGTGTCCTAACAAATTCAATGGGAAGTTAAAGTAGAAGTTAAACACCTATTGATGCGACTAATATAATATTTATGTTAATACATATTTTACTTACTTGGACTCTCGTTTACGTTTACGTCTACGTCTACAAGTCCTTGTACAACGGGTTTTCTTAGGGCCATGCCTGAAAAATTTTAACAATCATCACTCTTTATATTGGAATCACAACTAAGGAAAAAAATTACCAATAATTTGCATAGCACAAAAATAAATAAAAATATTCTTGTTAATCCAGCAATTTTTCACGCTTAACTGATACTTAGCTATCGTCGGGAATTTTTATATTGTTGTAATTCGTGATTTTAGGATCGTGAAGAAATTTTTCTGTTGTGACCTTCATCAGAAACAATGACATGTTTCTGTTTTAGTTTTAAAATAAGCTTTAGCAACAGCAACTAAGCAACAAGAAAAAATGAAGGAAAACCTTAATTGAGATGTTCGTGACGAACTTACGTGCGCAGATTATGGTATACGACTTATACTTCTGTGAAAAGCTCGGAATGTGGAATTCAAGAATGAATTGAATTGTGATCTGGCAGGAAGTGGTAAAGGTGGCCATGCTAGTGCAGGTGTCGATGAGGATACTTAAAGAAACGACAGTTTCACGGCTCGAAGTCTGATGAAGGCTACAAAATCGTAACCGAAACGTCGCGACAGCCCAAGAAACTCACTGTTTCATTGATTGCGTTCTGAGTTCTCTACATCGTTCAACTCTACAGTCGTTAAAAGAAACACTCACTCTACTTTTTACCATCAACTTTCAGCTGATAAGCAAATTTACAATTCGTGGTGGCCCACGTAATTTGATCTGTTTTTCTGGAAGTTTTTTTTCGTTTTAGTTTGGTACGGCCGCAGACAATAATGTCCAGAGGGCCATTTCTGGAAGTTTTGTATTTTTGATAAAATCTAGTAAAACCTAGAATCTAGTATCATTTTGGAACCCATAGACCTTCTACTTTCGGGATCTGGGGTGCAAGTTTTGAAACATCGATCGATCGCGGTCGATCGAAATCAGAAATTTCGGTGTCTGAAACAAGAAAGTTCTCGGCCAAAATAGGTCTGTAGGCTTACGACCAGGCTAGGGGGTTCTCAGGGGAAGGGGGAGAATAAAAAAGAAAAAGAAATATTGGTATTCCTATGTGTCTGGGAACGGCGATTTTTGATTTCGATCGACCGCGATCGATCGATGTTTCAAAACTTACACCCCTGCTTTAGAATTTGAGATAAGAGTTGATGGAGTAGGTTATATGTATACCCTTACAATCATGTCATTCTAAAGTTGCACCTTTTGTTATGTTTTCTTTTAGTGCCCATGAGAGTGAGATTTTTGCGGGAAAACCGGTAATGTAATTCGGTAAATGGTAAAATATAAATTATTTTATATTTTTTTCAACACCCTCTCCCACCCACAACAACCTCATTATGGAATGAAAATACGAAAATTAAAACTTTCCACCATGTATACCTACCTAAAAGATATGAGAAAAATTTCAAGTGATACTCCCAAAATCACAACCTGAGCTACCACCCACCCACCCCTTTTCTACCCCCCGCCTGCCAAAATATTATTCACTCAAACTTGAGCTTATGGGTATTCATTTGAAAGGTATTTCAATTTATAATTAATCGAACTCAACTGGTTTTAACTAGTTCAAAACCGATTGGAACTGGTTTGAGAAAAAAAAATAGTTTTAATTTTTAGATTTTCGGTTTTCTCAACTTTTTATTTTATTTTTCCTAATTAAATCAGTTACTAAATCCGAATATATTATACTAAACACTAAAGATTTCACACAAAAAAACTCGAGATGACTTAGGCCCTTTATGTCCCGCATACACTTGGGGTTTAGTCTAGGAGACTTAGCGGCTAAAACGGGGCTTCTACTGTAGTTTGTTCGGATCGCGCTTAACTAAGCACCAGAACAACTTTCTAAGGAAAGTCCTTTGCTAAAAGCAGGTCTATTAAAGCCCTGGGCCTCGTTTTACCCACTAAGTCTCCTAGGCTAAACCCCAAGTGTATGCACGCCTTTAGTCCCTTTTATGCATTCCTC
>CAKKOB020001373.1:4963-23197 GCA_918844115.2 Phlebotomus perniciosus | reverse complement strand
TCAGACCTGTTTTATAAAGTCAATACCCAAGGGTATTCATAAAGGCAAACAGATTTCCAATCCGACTTCCAGCTTTTCTGGGAAACTCTCCCAAACTGAGACATCAAATTTCTGATCGAATCCTCCCCTCTCTCCCCTATAGGATAAACATTTATAAAATACATGATAGCTTCAAGAAGCTCCCTCATGAGCATAGATGTCTTTTGCTGTAAGAAATATTAATATTTTAAATATACCTATTATACAAATTGAACAGGATAGAGAATATTTCTTTGCAATCTCTGTCCGAGTTCAACACACTTTTATCATTGTGACTAGAGCAACATACATGTAGATGGAGGGAAATTGATGGAAAATCGATGGGGGAAATCTGAGGAATGGTCAAGGGATTCAATCTGAAATGGAGATGATGCTAAGGGAGAAGAGATTGGGTATGTGGCAAAAGCTCAATTGTACACAGTTTGATGCGGGAATTTCATGAATTTGCACAATCATCTTTCGCCTTGGCTTCTGCGACATGGAGATTTCTAATTAATTACACCCAAAGAACTTAAGAATGCTTTTATACTCTTCACCATCTATATATATTCATTCTTATATCCTTTTTTCTATCACTCCTATACCATTCCCGAAAGTGATGGATGCCTCTCTTTCATTTTGGTTAATCTATGTTGGATGTTTGCGTAGAGAAGAGATAAAGTTGCAAAGCAATCCACTTAATGAGTATAACATTTTATATGCGTTTATATGTGAGATTTTCTTTTTCCATCACGCACTACCAAGTCAAGAAATTATCCTAGAAAAAAAACTTTTGAAGAATAGCTGCATATAATCTTTGGCTGAAAATCAAGGAAGAATGTTTAATTCACCAGAAGATATTACTAAAATTGTAAATTTAAACAAAATAAAGTTGAAGAGTGTTGGGAACATACTTGAATCGGTAATTTAATTTAATTTTCAGCAAAGAATCAAAATTTCTGTGTGAAACAATGCATGTTAACAAGATTTCGCCAACTCGTGCTCTGCATGGAAAGGGGACTTTTGGCCAAGGTATATTATACGTATTAGACTAACAATGATATTTTCTAATGTAAAATGTATCCGAGAAGTTTTATGACTGTATCCGATTGAGGATTCATCCGTGAAGCAAAGATATCTTTTTGCAATCTCTTATAGTTACTTCAGACTGTCGTAAACACACTTTAACCCATCATTTACTATACTGTAACTCAATTTATTTAAGCTCGGTTGAAATAGTTAAAATCGATCGAAGCTTATCTACAAAAATAAGATAATCTACCATGGTACTTAAATTACCCCCGAGAATTGAAAATTTTCCAGGCTTGTAAAGAGCTTGGCGATAAAGGAAGATACCAGAAAAGATTAAGAAAACGCCGTGCGTGAACTGTGCACTTGGTATGCATACAAATAATTTTCGCAAAAGTAAGAGCAATGAGACAATATGTATGTACATGGAATATGTGGCGGCAATACAAATTCTTTTATAAGATTTATACTATTAAGCTAAATACATAATTTATTATTAACACCATCCAAGACGCAAATGTGTAATACTTTTCAAGTTAGAGCTTCTGTTATTACCGTTTTACTTTTCTCTTATTTAAGGTCTAACCAAAAATTAAACTATTTTTGTTTAATAGGCAATAATAAAATAAATGTAAAGATTTTCTTCTAAAAAAAAATTTTGCAATCAGAAAAGTGAAACAGCTTTCTGATGTAATTGATTTTTTTTATAAATGAAGTAGGTATCTTGAAGGAAAATGAAAAGGATTTTCCAATGTGAGTATATTGATAAACTTTTCTTCACATTCTCTAAGTTTCTCACATTTTCTTTATATCGGTATACATACATTGCCATATAAAGAAAATCACAAAATTGAAAACAGCGTGAAAGGAAAGATTTTAGATTGTCTCCCTTTCTTCTTTTTGGTTGCTGAGGGATTGGCGAATAAAAAGAAATTCTTCACTCCGCACCCGTATAGAGTGGCAAAAATGTTCTCATATTTGGAATTGATTCAGTCTCTTACATCTCGTATCAGTCGTTGTGAATAACTTTTGAGCGGTATATAATAAACAATTGAGGATATGAGTGTGAATAGATTCTTCCCTCCTGAGGGAAGCCTGTGTGGGTGGCACTTCCGACTTGAGCGCGATTTTCATGGTTGGATGAACAAGTGTCTATATGGAGATGCGTGCAAAATATAACAAGATTATTCACTGGAATTGTTACGATGTAATGAATATTTATGATATCACGACTGTGCAGCAGTCGCTGTATTTCATGTGGAAAATATGCGTCGAACGCTTACAAAATTCGATTAATAACAATCTAACCCCATCATGTAGTTCTACCCGATTTGACTACTTGAATAAACTTTATAACGCAATACAACTAACGAAGATATTGAGTTGCAAGTGAGCTCGGTCAGCGAAGAAGTTTACCCAACATCCCAAACAACAGTCTTTAATAACTACCAACATATGAGAGATATACAAGAACTTCTATATTTTGGTACCTACCACGGAATATTTTAATATTTTTGGATTTAGATTAGATTAAGATTTATTTTGTCTTAAAGTACCAAGCACATGGACGTGATATTTTTATGCAATTATAATATGAAAATGCAGGCTTGTTAACTTAGAAAATTTGGATTATTATATACAATGAATGCGAAGAAACTGAAAAAACCAAATAATTCTTGATTTAAGACTATTTGGCTTTCTGGACAACATTCTGTTTTTCGATTAATTGATTTTTGCCTGAATTTGTTTGAAGAAATGAAATTCTAGGATTATATGTTTTGTTTTGATGATACCTATGCCGATTTAACTAGAATTTAAGCAGAAATTTTGCTATGATCTATAAATTATGAAACCATATGAAACGATATCTCTTTTTCTTGTCAAACTCTAAGTTCCTTATAGTCACCTAAAACCACTAAAACAAACAATCTATATATATAAAGTTGTAAATGCATATGTGAATTGGCCTGATCACCCCTAAACCAACATATCTCGACCAGACGTGACCTCAGGAGTCCGAAAATACCCAACTCCAAAATGTCTGTGTGTGTGTGTGTGTGTGTGTGTGTGTGTTACCTCATCACGGCCAAACCGCTGGACCGATCGGGCTGATTTTTGGTATGGGTACTGAGGGTACCTCTAGTCGGGTTTTAGGCTATATGAGAACTGCCCCCACCTCCCCTATCTGGTAGCTCCCACACAAATTTACCACTTTTTTCGAAATTATTGACTTTTTGGCCACTAAGATGAAGTGCTATCGGGTGGCGATGTATGGTGGGGTTGGTCAGGGTAGGGTCCCCTATAACCCTATGCTATAGGGGATAGCCCCCTTTGTTCCTATGGAATTGCTGCCATACAAATTCCAGTATTTTTCGGACAATTTCGACTTTTTCACTACTAAGATGAAGTGTTAGCGGATCATAATGTATGGTGGGGTTGGTCAGGGTAGGATACCATATAATCCTATACTATAGGGGATAGTCTCCTTCCTTTTTGTAGTATGGCACCCATACAAATTTACGAATTTTTCACACATCTTTGACTTTTTCACCACTAAGAATGGGCGCTAGCGTGTCATGATGAATGATGGAGTTGATCAGGGTGTGGTTCCCTATAATCCTTCAATATAGAGGAGTCTGTTCTCACGTTCTTTCTCTGGAATCTCATACAAATCAGCGGCAATAATAAGCATTTTTGCTATCACTAACTTTGAATTCTAAGAAATTTCCCAACAAATTCTTTCTAAATTATAATAAACCACATGAAATTAAGAAGCCGCGGAGCGCGAAGCGCTCCGCCACCACAAGAAGCCCCGCAGGGCGAGGCGCGAAGCGCCTCGTCTCTTATTAACACTCATATGGTGCAATTGTTCACGGGAGCACACGCCACTCGCCCCGCCACTTGGAAATTCATGAATGGGTGTACCACGTCGTAAGGAGAAAACACATATACCCTTCGGGCATCAATCCATTAAGTTTTCTGTGTGGGTGAGAATTGTGTTTATTGTTCACCCTCTGGCCACTTCTTGTCCACTGCACCATCCACTGCCACCAACAATGAAAGTGCTGTATAAGCGCCAAAACTTGAGAGAAATTTGAATCAATTTCTCACTCCCGTTTTGCTCCTTTTGATTGCCAGAGAATTATTGTTATTGCTGCACTCCACTTCAATCCCCCAATACAATTTCTGTCTCGCGAGACAGAATACAATTTCTGTCTGAGAAGAACACTCGCATTGTCCATCTCGGTGAGTGCGAGAAGTAATTAATCAAAATTATATTATTCGAGGACCATCATTCACTTTCTCAGGGTGCTATTCTCACCACCAAAAATCATTTTCGCTTCACACACACCCCTCGACACTATAGAGATTGTGATAAATTGTACCAATAAGTCATGACTCTTATGAATATATTTCGTATTTTTTGCATAACGCTCAAATCTTTGGCACGACGACGACAGAGAAGCCTCCGGGCTAAAGCACATTCTGGGGGAAAAAGGTGGGAATATTAAAATCATAATTCAAATATCTCTGTCACCTTTACTCCACTTATGCTTCACACTATGTGCATATGTATTATAACTAAGTGCCTATATGACCCTTTGCGTTGTTACAGATATTGAATTTTCTTTTAGTGTTAGGTACCTACTAAAATTTTAGTAATATTTGCTTTAAAGAGTATCACATGATCAAGTTTTTTTAATTGAAGAAATTGCTTTAAAAACAAAAAATATATGTTATGCTAACAAACTTATTTTTTGTAACAAACTAACTCAATGTCAATTTAAACTGAACTTAAAAATATTATTAAAGTCGTGAGTAAACTATCGTATAATAACTTCTTAACGTGATAAGTTTCTATATCTTAAAATTTAATTCTTAAGATCAATATTTAACGACGTTTACTTTAAAGTTTAAAATAATCAGAGGTTCCATAAGCTATTGGCACGATCTAGATTTAATCATGATTTTTGTCATATGTCTGCTCTTTCTGGAAACTACACTCAATTAGGCTTCAAGTGATGAACAATTTGGTTTGAGTGTGGTGGAGGTACAAAGACGGAAAATGCAGGGGAAAATGTGAAAGAAAATTTTAATTTGAATTTTTTAATCTTTCTTAAATAATGAATAAATTCATAAAATATTTCCCATTGATAAAGGAAAATGCAAAGAGAGAACCGAAAAAACGATTTTCCACTATCATGGGTGGAAAGAAGGAGTGAAACGATGTCTCAATTCTCAATAGCACTAAATCCACTCGATTGAGAGAATTTTTCTTCATTTCCTCTAAGGGACTAAAAGCGACATCCTCGACGAACAGAAGTGCCTCCAATTGACTGTAGTGTTGGTGGACACGAGGATGAACTCTCGACTATAGCACTAAAAATAAGAAAGTGGAAGCAATTAAGGGGAAACACATTGTTCATCAATACTTAAACTTGTGTCAAGAGGAGATAAGGTGATTAAATTTCATGGTTCAGTGGCCGATGTAAGCGAGAGTTAATTTTGCAAGGTGGAGAATATTGAAGCAGAATACTGATCGCAAATATTAATTAACATGCTGGAGACAGTCAACTCGTAAACTTAATCTATTTGTGAGCTACCGGGATTCCTAGTAGGTATTCCTATATAGCACACATCCAAAATTAATGAAGCGGATCAAGCGATATTTATTTTTTTTTAACAAAATATACCTCTAGATAAAAAGTATTAAAAGTTACTCCAAACACGGCGATGCTTTACATGCTCTAGCTCTAGCTCTAGCCAATTTACAACATACTCTACTCACTATATATATTTAAAAAAGAAGATTTCTGGTCCACTTAAACTCTCTATTTTCAAAGTGAGAAATCCACTTGAAATAGGATTCGTGTCAAGGATTTTTCGGTTGTAACCACCCTTGTGGCAACAATTTTCTAAATTACTCTGAAAAAGGTTCAACGAGGGCTATATTAAGGATTGGTGGAGAATGAAGGAAAAAAAGCTTGAGTCCAAAAAAGAAGTGTAAATGGAAAATATAGACGTACCAGTGTTATGTACAGGAAAAAGTCATCAGGATCATTTCTAAATCCGTTCAATTGAGAACAATACTCAATATTCTGCAGGCCAAACATTTTACTTTGGTCCATACTCTTGACTCATGCCGGGCACGGAGTGCAGAAAAAGCAATCAAGTCCCAATACCAAATGAATTCTCTGGTAGATGCTTATATACATTGATCAATGGCAGAAAGGAACGTGTAGCAATTCTCTGGCTATTTTTTCTCCTGACCCGAATTTTACCTTGACTCTATCGCATCTACACTTTCACCAGCATCCTCCACAATTCTGAGTTAATCAAATTTATTCCCTCAATATCCTGGCTTTTCTCTCCTTCGGCCTTCATCGGTATAATAGACAATTTAATTTGCCCGATTTTTTTGACCACTCTCTCTCTTCACACAAAATCAATTTCTTTTATCAATTTTACATAAGAATCTTGGTGAAAAAAGAAAAGGGAATCACAATGAAGAATTCCTTGTCAGTCTCTCTGATGATTTCCTCACACTGCCATATATAAGAAGGAGAGTTCTCACATTTTTTCTGGTGTGGGAAAAGAGAATGAAATGTATTTTCGCGAAACTTTCTTCCCGCACATATCTCAACTTTCACTGTGATTTTGGCTAGAGAAGTGCCAAGATAAAAGAATAAATTTGTCCGCCCATCCCATTACACCCCGTCGATTTGGGATAAAAGATATGGGTAAGAGATGGAAGATGAGTTGGGAGAAAGTGTCTGGAAGATATCCCTCTAAATTCACGCATTTATTGAAATGTGTGGCAAATCGAGCCCCAAATTCATGATGGTAGAAAAAATTCAATAATTCGATGGGCTGTATCAAGGCACGATTGAACGTGGAAATGTATGGGGCAGATAGGATTACCCTTGCAATCCCCAAGAAAATTGTGGGGATACTCTGAGACGAGTTCGGTGAATTCTCATGACCCAGTCGTCCGTAAATGCTTAGACTATGCTTAGGGGCTCTTCATTTATGCGTACGAGTACACATTATAAGAAATGATTTATTGTTTCACAACTCTTTTTTTAACATAATTTTGTATATATTTTTTAAGAAGTTTAGACGAAAGTAGTGTAACACGTAATGTTGGTAAATTGCATTTGGTAGTTATTTTTCCGCTCGCAATTTGAATCCCATTTTTTCAAGTTTGTGAATGAGAATAAAATGATTGCCAAGTTTAGACTTGGCAGAGTGCCCCGACACGTTGCGTCTGAGGAGGAGGGAGTTAGAGGGATGAAAAAGTCTGTTGAAACCAGTTTATAATTATAGGATAAGCAAGACCTTTCCAGTGAGTACCCACATGATGGGTTTGAGACGAGGAAAATCCTTGAAGAGTATTTCAAACATTTGACCTTGAAAAACCGTTAAACAGAATGGTTCAAGGTCATTGGCATGTATGGACGAAAAGTGCGTCTAGTGAATCTACAAAACATATATGAAAATGAAAAAAATCTCAGAGCTGGTTTTCGAGATATACCAAAAAACATGTTTTTATAGGGGATAGGGGGGGTTTTAGAAAAATGAATGGCCTGGTCCCGAAGTCTCTATCTGCAACTGTTTGACCTCCAGATCAATAACAGACGGATAAATGGATAAACGGATAAACACACTCGGATTGCAGTATTGCCATTTTTGTGTCGGGGCAATAAAATCATTCAAATTGTAAGAACTTTAGGTAGTATATTCTTTTTCAACTTCAACAATTTGTCTTTAAGATTCTTGAAGATCGCGCCAAGTCTTTGAAAAAATTTGTAGAGTTTCTGGAGATATTTCAAACTTATAATTGTGTTTCTTAAACATATTCGTCAGGTATATAGTTTATTTTTTTTAAGTTTTTCGTAGATTTTCCTTCATCTCTCGAAGGTGTTCATTCATTTAATTTTAGTTTAAAAAACTTTAATTTTTCTTTTCCCATTCGTCACCCCTTCTATAAAAAAAACATCTATCGTCACACCTTTTAAATTTCAATCACACGGAAGGTAAAATTTGAGAAGATCCTTGGCATTTCTATCCAAAAAATATTAATATGATCTTCGATGATCGCGTGAATATCATATTTTTCTAAATTATTACTTATCTATAAACTAATGGAAATATACTTTCAATATTGCTGACTCTGTCTAAGATGTACAAAAGAGGGTCACACAAATTAATGGTCATCCTCTTGTTTTTTTTATCATTCACTCTTTCTTCAAGATCGAAAGAGCGGGAAAAAAGGTTAATTAGGAGTGAAAGAAGTTCATTGAGAGATGTCTTATTTGGGAGCAACACTTCTTTTAAATAAATCTTTGTGATCTTGAATAAATGAGTGCTAACAAGAAGATAGGCATTCAAGATGTTTTGACGCTCATAAGGTGAACCAATACAACTAGTGACGTCAGAAACTATCTACGTCACCCATTCCCCGCCTATGTGAAAAAAATAACAGATCGTGACCCATAACCTAAAAAAATGCATTTAGTGGTGCACCTTAGAGCCACAACACGGAGGGAGTAAAAATCAAAACATCTTGATAGGCATTCACTCTGATATTTAAATTTAATTCACCACTCATTAGCACCTCGGATTTTACTCGAAATTCACACAGAAATAAAAATGTCCATAAATTTGGGTGAGAGAACAATGGTAAATCATCATCTGGCATTTCGAGGATATTATATGTAAGAGAATTTATGATTGTGATCTCTGTTGGGGATAAAATCGCCAAATTTGACACGGAATTCTTGCTTTATAACGAGAATTTATTTATAATTTCATTTTTCCTGAAGATCACTATCAACAATTTCATACATATTTTACGGATTCAATATGACAAATGAACAAGTTCGAAGGGACAATAAATTATTGTAATTCAAGATCATCGGTTTTTCAATTTTGACTGAAGATCACATTAATAAGTGATCATTGGACGATCACCACAAAAATAGCTCATTTTTCTTTATAGCTGCTTTTATTCAAACATAAAATATAAGCTAAAAGTCAACTAAATACACACTTTACATAGATATGAAATTTTTTCTAAGTATCTTTGGCACTTTGCAACCTCATACACGTGGGCTGGTATAACATTCACTTGATCACCTGATCACATCACTCTGATGGCTGATACAGAGTAAAAAGATCCCGTGATCTCACATCAAAATTCACAATTGCAATCTATCCGTTAAAAGATGATAGAAAAATAAGCTCTCTGGCCAGTGGACGAGTTGCATCTGTGAAATTTGATCGCGCGCGATCACTTAGAGACGATCGCAAAACGTGTAGAGGAGATTTTTATCGTGGAAGTGATACACATTGTTGATATGACGCAAAACACGCCCATCCACTAAGTGTCTGGCGTAATTTGTCGCCTCCACGCGATCCCTGGCCAGACCCACCTTCATCAGCCACTCAACAAATGTATTCCCAAAAAACACCCTCCGATACGTCCGGATGCGCCAACGCTTATCCTGCGCTATGCTCTTCCGGCAATTCTCCAGATGATGCGTCGTGAATTGTTGGCAAATATTCTTTGTCTCTGCACTGAGACTATTCCACGCCGGCAACTGCACAACATTAGCTCCATACCAGATCTTCCGCCAGTACTTGACGCACGGCAACAACAGATCACCCGTGTCGGTGATGAAACACGCCAGAACAATCAGACTCTGACCATAATTGAGGAATGCATCGAGAAAGGAGAGCTCCACATAAATCCCTGACATTCCCTCCATCACCAGTGTCCAGATCGACAGAGCCAATCCCACAAACATCGAGCAGAGGAGGAGAATCAACAGCACTGTGTGCTTCAATGTTTGATGATCATCAACACTCTCATCAAACTCCAGAGGCTCCAATCCCCTCCTAGTCTCCTCCTGATACCTCTGAATCAGCGTCTGACATGATTGTCTCGACGTCCCAGCACAATTGAACTGAGCACTACACAGTCCATTCTGTTGCTCAGTTAAGCGCTTCGTCACGAGATCCTCAATGTCCAACACAGTTGTTGTTGATTGGGAGCAACATCCCTCGCTAGAGTGACAATTTGATCCACTCACCTCATTTTCCGGCTCATTCTCCTGCACCAAAGACACCTGAGATGTCGTCAAGTCAGTTTCCGACTGGATCAAATTACTAGTAGAACTTGTCGATAAATCCCCATCATTCTGATGATCAGGCGTTGATATCTCCTTGGACAGAGTCAGGTACTTCTCGAAGCGTTTCTTGTATCTCTGATGGAGGACGAGACAGCCCACAGTCACTGGCGGTGAGAAAATATTCAAAGTTTTATTGATCAGTTATTGATTTTCCATATACTTCCGCAATAATTTCGCGAGAATTTCAAAACATATTGAATTCAGGTTTCACCCAAAGAGAGACAAGAAAAAATACACAAAGAAAAATGCTTTAATCGAAAAACACTTAAAAAGCAATATTAATAAATTAATTTGATGATCTTGCGTCCGGGCTAAAATTAACAATCAACCGATAATAAATTAAAAATCAATTTATACTAATTTTATATGGAGTTGAAAGAGTTGGTACTCTGCAGAGTGCTCGGAAAAATGGGATCAGGGGATAAAATCTATCCCAACAAAAAAGTTAAGATAATAGATCATTATTTCGCTAAAAAATCTTTTTGAGAAACTGAAAAAATCGACGCAAGAATTTATTGCATGGACGTTATAACTGGGCGAAAAAGTATCTTCCTCTCATCTGATTTACATTGGTTAGAGAGGGACACAGAAACGTAATAATGAGAGATTATTGTATTCTCCGGACGCAATAATCGCTGTTTTTTGTCCCTTTCTAACCAATGTAAATCAGTTGAGAGGAAGACACTTTTTCGCCCAGTTATTTCGTCGATTCTTGCGTCAATTTTTCTCGTCGGATAACTGAGTAAGAGTTGTAGCATCTTAAAACATGTTTCTAAAACGTGGGCATACTTTAAAATCGGACGGACAGAACCAGAGATATGACCGATTAAAAATTCAAAGTTTGGACCCTAATAACTAGGGTTCGCGTACACCTAAGATCTATAAAGATCTCGTTTTGGATAAGTCTTAACCTCAGCTACAACATATTAAAATTTAAGACCGATCCATGCCATAGGATCCGACCTATTTAAGAAATAATATTTTGGGGTGTTTCAAAATGTCACTTATGGCCACAAGTAGCGGAAAGTGGCCATTAGTGGTTATTCCACCCCAAATTTACTAAAATTCAGCTTCTTTTCATCAGATAATAATACAGAGAATCCAATTTTAATTAGATGTTCAGTTTCTGGTTTAAAAATCAAACTCACCTATGAAGCACATGACGAGTAGAAACACCGCGATCGCCGCCTGAGCATTTCCATACTGAAAACTGGGATTCTTCCTCTCACTTGGCGTGATGTGACTCGAATCGAAGATCAGCAGGAAAGACACGATGAGTGTTGGTAATCCCCAGGCGATGCCCACAAACCACGGCCAGAGCTTCAACACAAAGCAGAGACTCCGACACTGTAGGAAGAGGAGAGTCACGGCCAGACAGGCGCACCACAGACGACTGCTGTAGGTTCCAATCGTGAAGAGGGTGAATTGTAAGTACATCAGCCAATTCGGTGAGGTTTCACACATTGACCAGAGTAGAACACCAATACTGCCCATCAACTGGGATAATACTAAGCAACTGGTGATCTTATGTGGCATTCGTCGTATCTTCCGAGTGACGCTGAAGATCAGTAGGAGCCAGAAACATGCGATAATAGCCGAGACGCTTATATCAAAGGCCACAAGAACCAATTCACTGAGATATTTGGCGGGATTGAGATTGGTCAGAGTGATCATTTTGGCAGAAATCAACATGAGTGGCGCACTGATGAACGTACAAGCCACCATACTGCTGGCGATCAAGTCCACTTCCGTGTTGTACTGCGAGGCGATCACAAAAACCCCCGGCGCCGCTGGAATTGTCCCATAGAGAAACCCAAAGGTCCCCAAATCCGTTGTATCCGTGAAATTGGCACCAGCATTCATGATGTTCACCGTCTGCCGAATGATAATGGGCAGAACGAGCAACTTCACGAGGATCAGAATGCCAGGGATGAGAAACCCCGGTCCCTGGAGCTTATGCGCCTTCCCCACCATTCTCAGTCCCAGCAGGAAGAGCGCTGTGGCTGAAAAGGAGTTGCCCAGCACCTTCAGCACCCCCATCAGGAGTTCAGGGATTCCATTGGGGAAAGCAACACCTCCGATAACCCCCAAAACCGTCATCAAGAGGATCGGATTGAAGAAGACGGACTCAATAAACTTCGCCACGGTGAGAACTCGTCCTCGCAGGAAGCGATTTCCCTCCGGTTCCTCAACTCTCGGACATCCAATGGGTCGAATTGGCTGTTCCTCCACCGACTCCCTTCGTCTCGCCCTCATATTTGAGATCTCCATCATCACCAATCCAATAGGATTGAGAATTGCCAGCGAAATAGGCGCCACCAGGTACAGATAAGCCGCATATTCTGGATGGATGTTCTCATAGAGCGCCACAACTATCGGATAACCAATGGCAAAGTCATTGCTCTGCGTGCAGAAGATCGCCAGCAATCCTGCCCGACCAAGATTCAATGGTCGCACCACGAGCAGACAAACCGCCGCCACGGCGAAAAACACCAGAGCCTTCGAAATGAGAATGGACAGAAGAAAATTCCAGTTCACCGTGTTCCACTGTAGCTCCGCCAGGGAGAGAAAAATGAGCGAGGGTAGAGCAAAAGTGCCGACAAATGTGTTGAGTCCCTTGGATTCTGCACTCGAGATGATATTCAACCTGCCGGCCATGTATCTGCGTATGAAAAATCCAAATGACACACATTCAGAAAAATTGCAAGAGACAATCCATCCAAGGTTCTCTCTATCTCTCGTCTCAAAATCAATTGGTTCCCCAGCAAACACACGGAAATGCTCCCATTTATGTTAAAGCGAACATAATAATCAAAGCAGATCAAGTGCAAAATATCACTCTCGATCGACCAGGTGATAAAATTCAATGGAAAGCTATCGAGTTTTACGTGCAAACACACATTTTTATGGCTGTACATTGAAAAAAAAAGTGTGTTTGTTGAACATAATTCTGGAGGAAGTTTTTTTCTACTTTTCACGTAACATCTGCTGTTGATTATTACTCATGATTGTACGGGACAAAATGATTAAATGCCACGCGATTTAATAGTCAAGAGTTTAGTATTTGTGAATGAACAAGTCATTGTTTTGGGAAGAGAATCACTTTATTGCAGGATTTATATTAATTTAGATTTGAATCTTTAATTATCAAGCAATAAAAACGATATTAAGAGATAGATAAGGAGAACAGAGAGATCACGAAACGGATATTAGGAATTTTAATAAAATTTCTTTAAAGGAAATTCGAAAAAACAAATTTCAGATTAAACTTTTATATTCAGGATCTAAACGAATTTGACGAATTTAAGGAGTTTAAGGGATTCCTTGAAAGAATTTAACAGAATTCTACAGATAAATTTATCAGAATTCCTTTAGAAAAACTTAACAGAATTCTTTAGAGGAATTTAATAAAATTTCTAGGAGGAATTTCAGAGAATTCTTCGGTGGAATTTATCACAATTCTCTGAAGGAGTTTAACAGAATTTCTTGATGGACTTTATTCAGAATTCCTCGAAGTAACTTAGCAGAATTTCCCGAAGGAATTTTATAAGAATTTCATGAAGGAATTTAACAAAATTCCTTGAAGGAGTTTAACTTAATAATAATAAGGAACTTAATAGAATTTATTGGAGGAATTTAATAGAATTCTCTGAAGGAGTTTAACTGAATTCCTTGAAGGAATTTAACAGAATTCCTTCTAGGAATTTTTTTAGAATTCCATGAAGGAATTTAACAGAATTCTTTGAAGGAACTTAAGGGAATTCCTTGAAGGAATTTCAATGGAATTCCTTAGAGGAATTTAAAAGAATTCTCCAAAGGAGTTTAACAGAATTCTTTGAAGAAATTTAACAGAATTTCATGCAGGAGTTTAACAGAATTCGTTGAAGGACTTTATAAGAATTTCATGAAGGAATTTAAAAGAACTCCTTGGATAAATTTAAGAGAATTCCTTGAAGGAATTTAACAGAATTCTTTGTAGGAATTTAACAGAATTTTGTGAAGAAATTCAACAACAGAAATCACTGCCTTTCCAAGCTAAAGCAATTCATGGGTTTATTCGCAAGTTTTATTAGCAAACCAAATTGATGACATTCCCATTCAGAATATAAGCAGAAAATAAACAAATATTTAATGTTATAAACGTGCAAATTTGATTAAAAAAAATTCAAAGAGAATTTTCTTTGTAAGAACCGTTTGACGATCTGCAAATATTGTGAGAGATTCCAAAAGTTTCCAAGAAAACATTTCAGAGATCACAACGCAGAAAAAAAATCTTCCAGTTAACGATCCACAAAGGTGAAAATTGAGAAAATACATAACAATATACGGAGTAAATATCAAGAGTGACTCAAGAGAATGTGAGTTGCTACTTAAAAAACAATTTCACATCTTATCTCATAATAAAAAATTTCATTAGTCAAGCACATTTGTTGTGCATTAATGAGATTCTAAAAAAGCATAAGCAATTTTCAAACTAATCCCTGTGACGCCTCACAATTAATTTTCTTTTGCAAGTCGGTCTGTGATTTCCATTGCAAATTGATTAATTGCAACCGTGTGGCGTCTATTGTGGATATATAGGAAATTCAAGAAGTGAGGAAATACGTCTCTAATGTTGAGTTTTATGAGTCTCTAAATGAGAGCATTATGTAAAAATTTTACCCAATTTGTCCAACCCATTTATTCCCTCGCGAAATTGATACGGCCTTGTGATGTGATTTATGGAGATGGAATTCTTTGAACTCACCCACAAATGATGATGGCGAAGCATTGCAGGAGAGCCGGATAGAGCTTGTCCATGGAGAAGATGGCATCGTCACCGGCCAGGGGGGCGATATCCACTGGATTGGGGGAGAAATCCGTGAGATCTGTGGAATTTATCAGGACCATTGTGTCTCCTGGTGTGTCCCCTTTAGTTTTGCATGCCTCCGGATAAGGTCTGGGATTCTTATGTTCTGC
This sequence comes from Phlebotomus perniciosus, assembly GCA_918844115.2. Classification (NCBI taxonomy): domain Eukaryota; kingdom Metazoa; phylum Arthropoda; class Insecta; order Diptera; family Psychodidae; genus Phlebotomus; species Phlebotomus perniciosus. Next base: position 7,997 of record CAKKOB020001373.1, on the reverse strand, counting down.
AAAGATAAGATTACAACGCGTGAGAGAATTTGAACAGCTGGCTAGACTTATCAATTATGATCAATTCAACGCGCCGTTCTCTCGCGTACTGACTCAGCTTTTTCCACTCACACGAGCTTATTCCCTTTCACCATCTCCCCTGATACTGCCCGCCTGCCAGCTCATGCTTGGCCAGAGAGAAGAAAGCCCCGACAAGCCCGAGAAATGATGAAAGTTCATTCACAATGGAGTCTTATGATTTCCCGAGAAAAACACACCTTAATCCCTTTGTCACTACTCTCTATCGATGGAATCTGCTTCTGTGAGATCCTGAGGGTGACCTAGAGGTCAAATTGGTGGTAAATTACCTCTAATTGCGTATTTTTTGCACCATTTTGCACGATATTGATTTTTCAGCGAAAGCAAAACAAGTGTCAAAGCCACCCACAAGGTTTCCCCCTTTTCTCCCTCTACTTTCTCCCAAATTTTGCATCCTCTACACTAATTTGACAGAAGAACACTTAAAGAGTGGGAAAATGCACAACTTGTAGAGAGAAATTCACTTACATTTGTGGAAAAGAGCCAAGAAAATCACAGAGGAAAAATTCAAAACTCCATGACGTGCGAATCGATGAATTTTTTTCTGGCTCGTCGATCGTCGATGAGACGCCAGCGCCACTGCGAAAGACGAGAAGAGCAAGGAGAAGAGAGAAGAGAGAAGAAGCGAGCAAAGAAGAGAACAAGAGAACGTCAGAAAAGTGCAATTTCACGCAATTTCCGCTTTCGGGGTGCATTTTCAGCTGAAAAAGATTAAAATTATCGGTTTTAGATTCCGCAGAAGCATCCAGAATAGTTGATAATCCCACCGTGTTGAGAAATAACAGTTTGCAGTGCCTCTGAGACTGTTGGGAGAGAAAACATGCAATTTTAGCAACATTTTATGTGAGTTTCACGGACTTCCAGAAGCTTCTGGCACAAAAGGCAAGCGAGGAGTGAAAACTGTTTTTCTCTGGACTTCCAGAACTTGCTGAGACATGGCCACTTACGGATGGGGAAGCACTGTGAACGGGGAGTTGGGACTAGGTGGTATCGAGGAGGACATTGTAAGTTGTCTTTCCGGCAAGTCTTCCGGACGCTCTCCTGATTTTTCCCTCTCTGCTCTGCAGATCCTCACGCCACGGGAGATCCACTGGGTGGGAGGAGCAGAGCTAGAGCAGGCGGCCTGTGGCACTTCCCATACCCTCCTGCTCACCAGCCAGGGAAAGGTTTACTCGTGCGGCAGCAATGACTACGGGCAACTGGGACACGATCTCTCCCGGAAAAGGCCACGTATGTCGTCCTTTAGTATGTGGCCCATTTGTGTCATTTTACAAATTTATCTCTCTCGCCTCCAAGCATTCACCTTCCCACCTCCTCCTAACAGTACTTTTGGAGTAGAGACCTGCAGAACCGGACATGAGCAAAATTTATTGCAATTCTTCACCGGAGGGTTTATATTTGGCTGACGGTTTGCCTACCTTTAGGCGCGCAGCAGATCTTTATCTTTGAAAGAGATTTTGATCACAGAGTTATTTCTCATTGATCAAAGATTGAAATCTCTTATCAATTTGATAGATAAGAGCAACAAGTTCTTTTATAATGGTAAAATTTGTTGAAAAGAATTGCCATTAACTATTCGGACCTTAAAAATGACCTCAGAAAAGGGTCATATTTTGAAATTCTAATAGAATGAATAAGCCGTATAGACAAAGTTTAGCAAGAAACAGGTTTTTACGAGACTGGTTGCATTCAAGCACCAAAAATTAGGCGCATTATTCAAACTCCTATTAGTGTATCTTTATCAGGCATTTCTAAGGACAAAGTACGGAAACGGAACAAATATCCTCGCAAATTTTCTATTCTTCATGATTCAAAGATATAGATTACAGTCACATACAAAGTGTATGGACCGTATTGTCCTATGTTCTTCATTATTGTGTTCTGACAGCGAAATACATTAACTGAGGTACACAGTTTAGTTATTCAATGCATTGACAATCATTTAAGCACTTTGTTAACTCTGAGTGATTATTCTACTAAAAAATATTTACATCCTGGCTTTTAGACTCACTGATCTCTTATCATTAGGCAGATCGAGCAGATGATTAGCAATTGGCCCACTAAATTAATTCATGAATTAACCAAACTATTTTAATATCAACTTCCACAATATACGACCAATGTTTCGGGTTTTTATAGCGTTTCCCCAATGAGGTTGGTAATTGGTAAGACGGCGACAGACTCACACAGCAGAATGATGATTAATAAATACAAATAGGTACATACAGTGCGCTCAGAAGAAATTCTAAAGAAATATTAAGTTTAAAGCTTCCGAATGGTAACTGAAGGAAGCCTAGCCGTGGTGCAGTAATTAGATCTTCTGCCTATCACCACAGGTCTCGTGAGTTCAAATTTCGCCGGGTGGGACGGGTAAATTGAATTCAGCAAAATGGAGAAAAAATTTAAAGTCATTCAATAGCACTCAATGACTCAAAAACTTGCTGTTGTAGTGTTTCCACTAAATATAAAATTATACTTCAGTGAAGATGTATTTCCCATCAGTAGCGCAATACCAATAATATGAGAACATTGACCACGTTTGAACCATTAAGTAAATAATTGTTTTAGGACTCATACAATCTATAAAAACACTCGTTGAATATTCTGTAGTCTTAAACGCCTAGATCTATTTTTGATTAGATTGAAAGCAAAATGATTGCTCTTAGGAGACTAAACGACGCCTCTATCAAGTTATAAGAGACAATCAGAATATTATTTATCTTAAAACTATTATTCCCTATTTAACGTTCTTTAAGGCGCCTTTCGGGCGCACAGAAACCAATAATTTTCTAATAGTCGTTAAAATGCGTCGCCCTTTAGGGTAGGGTGGTACATTTTGGAACGTGGTACAATTTGGAATTTAAGAAGTTTTATGTTTATCTGGTGCATAAAGAGCTAAATAATTAAAATTCAAATAAAGAGAAAACAATTATTTATATGATTGTGAGCGGATGCA
>CAKKOB020001372.1:0-18321 GCA_918844115.2 Phlebotomus perniciosus | reverse complement strand
AAAACAAATGAAACGTCACTGACACAAGCATTCCTCCGCGTGAGGGCACTGATTTCTCCCGCTAGTGGCGCTGGCAACTGTTCCCAAACTTTAGTTCTCAAGGTTTTTTTTTTGAAAATGTCAGTAAAGTTTATATTTAGAAAGTTTAATAATAATTATCCCAGCAAAATTTAAAAGCTTCAATCTTTTCCATATGGAATTGACAGTTTGTGAAGAAATTTTCCAACAAATATTCTTCATCTGAATAGATCATAATAATTTCATTATTATCGAATTTGTTTTTACCGGTCTCTTGTCTTTTTTAAAACATAATTTGAAGACAGGGGTAGAAAGTTATGTTAAACATATGACTGATAGAAAGGAAATGAGGCGTGGTGTAATGGCTAAGGTTTGCTCAGCGGGCGTGATGTCCCGGGTTCGAGACTCTCGTGGAGATCCACTTTTTTCATGTTCTTTTATTAAATTCTAGCTAATGTGTTAATTAATGCAAGAATTTGGGAGAAAGGAATGTAAGAGATGATTATGTCAAGGAATGTAAGTTTCTGGGGTTTTATAGGTATTTATAACGGATAAGTCAGCTTGATTAGCATCCTTTGCATCTACGATGGAGAATGAGGTTATGACAACTGCGAGAGTAGCATGAAAACTATTCGAACTGGCAATTAAGCTTTACCATATTAAAAATTAAGACAAATTGCTCTCTTCTAACGATTACAAAAGCATTTTGTAGGGATAGATGGAAGAATAATTAAATTTTTTAGCTGAGTAATTAATGCGCCAGAAATTTACACGTGTGATAGCACGGTTAGAAGAAAAGTGCAGAAAAATGCCGTTCAGTAAATCTAATCATTTTCTTATTGGTAAATCCCATTTTTTTATTTTTAATCTCAAAACAAATCGCCGGCTTTTATGATTCAACTTTTATTCAAGAGCGTTATCAATTTTCCAAGTAAAGCCAGATTTCCTGGGCAGCAAATCAAACAGATTTCTTATGCGTGACCTATCGGTGAGTCATCTCGGCTCTGGAGGAGATTTGTGGGCGAAAAAAAAAGGGTTATAAATTAACAATTAAAACATTTTCACGCTGTCTCTCTCTGCAAAATTCCACGAAAAGTGAATTAATTCACAATAAAATGTGACATTTTTTAAGCTGTTTTGTATCTGAGCAAATAATAATAATTATAATAAAATGTTAAGTGAGCGGAAATAGCGAAAAATTTCTCGTGACGATAAATTGCTGAATTGATTTTAATTTCTTCTCGTGAAATAATTTAAATTCATCTCAATTAATGTGTTTGTCTCTCATGTCACATTGTCAAAAAAAAAGTTTGATGAGGGTGTTTCTGGGAAATGAAATCAAGAGCGGAAAGATTTATTGAATGAAATGAAAAAATTATTTCAATTGAACTTTTTTTTTCGGGCAGATATTTCCTCTATCATTGGCTGTTTTGGCTGTCGCCGACGGTGAGATTGCGAGATTACTTCGTGGAGAAATTCATGAGGATGCCTCAATTCGAGAGGAGGTGCCAATTCTCGGAAAAGTCGTCGAATGGCAAGTAATTGACGAGAAGATGTTGAGAAGATGATAAAAAAAAGTTGAAGAATCAACAAAATCCACTGATTCATCATATGGAATCTTATTCACTTCCGCAGAAGTTCTCTTGCCGCCAGTCTTGTTGTTCCTATATAATAGATTTCCATCTCGCTCTAAGCTCTCAGCGTCGCTAACTGGTCAGAGGGAGATGGCGAGAGAGTCACGAGAGATGATTTTTTTGTTCACCAGAAACTCGTGTGGGACAACATGTCGCAAAAGGTGGCCTCTTTTTTTTCCTCCGGGAAAGCACGCGAGGAGTCGCCCGAGTGGAAAATGAAACCCTGACTATATCGGCCTGGGGATCACTTGGTGGGATGCGAAGCTCGTGATAAGACCGAATCCATACAAGAGAGAGATTATTAATTTTTTTGGCGCGAATTCGACACGTGTTGATGACTGGACTTTTCTTCTTCTTAGACAGGAAGTCTCTGCCCTGGAGGGCGAAGCCCACCCAATTCAGGTGAGTCGTGCACTTGTTCCCTGCCCTCCACTAGGACGGTGAGTCACCCGAATATTTTTTTTTTCATGCTCAAACACTCCCCGGCTAATTGCAACTCGTAATTCCGGTGTGTTTGTTGTTTTGCGTGAATGAAAGGAGAGAGTGAGACAGAAAAAATGCCGTCTTCAGTTGTGCGATAACGCGGGCTGATTCATAGTTTAATTTTGCTTAACAGGGCTACCTCTGCTGGCCCCCCCACTTCGACCGCGAGGCCCCAGAAAGTGGCCAAAGGTGAATTGAAAAAAAGTGGCGCCAAAGTGTGCGATTCTAACCTGATAACACTGTTACACTCGGAGAAATGATTTACGGGGCACTTTAGTAGGGAAAAAATATTTTTCTTTTTTTTTTAAGACGAATAATTTGCATAAATTTATTAATTACATTTTCAATAAGATTATTTCTTCTTTTCTTGTAGATTTTATTCATACTTTTAGCGGATTTGTTACTTGATTTTTTTGTGCAGTCCGCTTAATGATAAGTAAGTAGTGAGTTCAAATCCCCAGGCGGTCAGGATTTTTCTCCCTGACTTTTCCAGATTAACTGTCCAGAGATGGACCAAACAGTTACTAACTGATAAAAAAAAGTGTAATTCATTGGGCAATACAGAGGTTTATTCATTTTAAAATCTCATCTTTATGAGGTTAGAAATATTCTTCTTAACTTCTAGCTGTTTTTTTTTTGTTAATAAGGTATTTCTAGTCAAAAGAAATGCCAAGTTTAGACTTGGCGGCGTGCCCCGACACGTTGCGTTTAGGAAAGAGGGAGTTAGTGGGATTATAAAGTCTGGTGTTTTCTTGTCGAATGAGTTTGATGAAATAAAAAAAATGTAATGAGTACCCACTTGATCTGTTTGAGGCTAGTAAAACCCTTGAAAAGATAGTTCTAAACTTTTGACCTTGAAAAAAGGGGGTCTAAAAGTGTTATACAAACTTTTTAGAACTGGTCTAAAAGTGTTCTACAAACATTTTTAGTACTGGTCTAAAAGTGGTCTAAAAGTGTTGGAAATTCAAAGACCATTCAAATGAGTACCCATATGACAGGGTTGAGGCTCGAGAACAACTTCCGGATTAAAACTGGTTCAAACCCGGATTAAGTTTAAACCGGTTTAGGATTGTAGGAAATTCAAGGACCTTTCAAATGAGTACCCTCATGATGGTTTTGGGGTGAGTAAAAACCTTGAAAAGTGAATTTCAAACATTTGACCTTGAAAAACCGTTAGACGGAATGTATGGAGGTCATTGGCATGTATGGACGAAAAGTGCGTCTAGTGATTCTACAAAACATATGTGGAAATGAAAAAAATCGTTAGAGCCGTTTTCGAGATATACCAAAAAAAACATGTTTTTATAGGGGATAGGGGGGCTTTTCAGAAAAATGAAGGGCCTGGTCCTGATCCGACGGTCGACTTTAGGGGGGGGGGGGTCCCCCATATACCCGACGTCTCTATCTGCAACCGTTTGGCCTCCAGGGCGGTAACAGACGGAGAAACGGAGAAACGGAGGAACATTTGGATTCCAGTATTGTAATTTTTGTGTCGGGGCAATAATATGGTACTCTTTCATGGGAATTTTTGCTTGTGACCATTCCTCTAAAATTCTATGGAAATTCCATGAGCTTTCCAAGCTTCAAAGTTTAAGATTTTTAAAGATCTTAGATCAAATTTAAATCTCAAGAAATATTCTGAGAAAGCTCGTAAATTTTCTAATGAGCTTTCAAAACTTTTAAATGAAATAGAAATGCTCTCAACTCACCTGCCCGATCTCTGATCCTCCCACTCACAGCGATTGTCGTGTTGTAATGCCAATAATTGTGTCGGGCATCGATCTTTGTCTTCCAGACATCCAAGGTGCTTTAGTACAAAAATACAAATATTAGATAAACAATTCTCCCCTATAAGAATAACATCAACAAATTGAAAAAAAAAATATTGAATTACCTGTTCCAAAATTGAAACTCGAATCTACGATGATAAATTTAATTCATTTTGTCACATGCAAATAGTCCAATTGGAAAGAATACAGAGTTTTTTTTGAGGTCATCATGGATGCGTACAAAGAGAGAAAAAATACCATGCACATCAGTTAGGTCAAATATATACTTCACACCATGCTTAGCAAATATTATGGATTTCCATTCTATATTGATATAATGAAATGATCTTTCTTGTTTGACTTACATTGATCGATTGACTGTGATCATTTCGTAGTCATTGTCGGGATTGTAGAAAATGTTGTCCACATAATTCTGTCCAGCTGTTCCGGCGATAACTGTGGCTCTCCCACGCCAATCAGTGGCCACATTACTGCGCGTTGAAAAAAGAAAGTAATCAATGAGTGATTGATACATTGAACTTTGCGAGATCTTCTTTTTGAAAATGAAATACTCACTGATAGAATCCATTTTGGGAGGTGGTTTGATAAATCGGCAAACGGACCTTGTCGAAGCCTGAAATCTCAACAATTCTCCCTCCGCGATTCCGATGGACGAAATTTTTCGAGAAATTCGAAACAACTTGCTTCAACGCGATCACATTTTCATAAGCTGCAAGATTTTGAGTGAAGTAATTCTTGAAGACAGTGACTTCCTGATAAGGGGAGGATTGTCGTCCTTCAACGTAGAGCGATGGACGATTCCTGTTTCCTGTAAAGAGATTGTGATGCACCCAACCTCGCAGGGATGTGGCTGATCCTCGAGAGTCCGATCGAATGTAGAGACCACCTTGATTCCATTGCATCAAATTGTTCTATGGAAGATCAAGAGATGTTAGAGATACTTAATTTATCACAAGAGCAAAAAACACTCACTCTGAAGAAGAGGGATTGCATATTTTGCACATCGAGTCTCACTGTTGCTTCACATGTTGAGAAATTCCCATAAAGTTGCTGACAGTTTCTCATGAAGCGATTGTGCTCCAGAGTCAGCGTTGGGGAGACTTCGCCGGCTGTTGAATATGAAACAGCCCCCCGGATCGCTCCAGAAATCTCACAGTTTGATATATTGTGCTGAGAATCGCGATCTGGAGTGAAAATTGCAATGAGGATCATTTTACTGACCAAAAAATTCTACAAAAATACTCACTGAATCCAATGGCTGAGATGGGAAGCGTCACGATCTCCGCGAAGAAGCCATGATCAGCAGGAGCTCCACTGGCCACGAGGCGAACACTGAGGGAGGGCATTGTTGTCCGGAAGAGATACTTATCATTTCCTGAATCCGCCTCGATCACTCCAATCTTTTTCGCTGTGACATTGTAAATATCTCCGTCGAAGAGATGAATCCCATCCCGTCTTCCGTACTCCCGGGAGTGATTAAAGAGATTGGATTGAAGCAGACGGAATCCCAGGGGTTTCACTCGATAAGCACTGTTGAAGATCTTCACGCAATTCACGGGATTGTTATCGTACTTGTAATACACGATCACTCGCTCCTCAATCGTGATCTCCTTCTCAGTGTCGCAGATGTCGATCAGCGAGAAGAGGGAGTAGGGCAGATCAAGTGATCTTAAGGGTGTGAAACTGGATTCATCACTCTCCCTTCCCTCTCCGGTCAGAGAGATCGCATTGATTCCCTGACCCAGAGTCCCATAAACCCTGAAGAACTGGACATGAACACTGGCTGATGGGGAGATCAAATTGAGACCATGATGAGCTGAATTCTTCACCGTCACCGAAGCAATCCTGGGATTCTTGAAGATGGACTGAATAGCTGGGGATTTCTCTCCATGCAGGATCCCAGCACTCTCGATCCTCACCTGTTCGAGAGTACTCTCACTTGGCCGCCTCGTTTGCCGGGAATCGAGGTGATCCTCAAAGAGATTACGCTCGAAATCGGGATTGGCGAAGCGGATCCCACCCCAATAGTCCTTCCTGTCCGGATCTCCCTGACAACTCACGAAGACAAACTCCGAGAACCACTGGCACTCATGTCGACGTCCATAGAGCTGCCCGTTGAGTCTCTCAGGACACTCCTCCAAGCGATTCTCATCCCCTTCGCACTCCAGAGGTTCCACCCAAGACCAGATCCTGGTCAGACTGTTCGTGTGGAACTCAATACGCCTGTCGTGGGCGAAGAAAACGTTCAGAGGATCAAATCCCAGTTCCCGGCAAACAACCTGAGCGTTCCTCTCAGTGAAGCGACGATCACAGATCGGCACCCACTGGAGGGTGGTATGATTGAAGTACTCAAGGAAGCCCTGATGCGTAGGATCGATCTCATTCTCCTCATAAGAACAGTTTCTGTTCGTGCAGAGACGAATGGAGTCATGAACAACGAGATTCTCAAGCGCTCTCTCAACTCGATTGAGTTCAGCTGTTTGCTTAGCAATTGGCCTCATGATGATCTCACCATTGCTGCTGCCCATCGCCTGAAGAGTTCCCAACACCAGGATCCCCACATTTGGTGCAAATTCCATTTCAACTCCTGTTCCGATCGTCAAAGTCACTCCAGGCATCACAGTGATGTCACTCCTGATCACATAGGGAACCTCCCGACGATACAGGGAGAGATCCTCAAATATCCTGCCGCCCAAATTATCCAAATCCGTGGGAGTTCTCTCTTCAAAAGCCACCGACATGCTCGCATCCACATTGTCCTCGAGGAGGAAGGGTCTGAAGATCACCTCGGCGTGATTATTCCAATCGTCAAAGTCAAAGATCCTCTTGAAGATGTGATCCACAGAAATTGAGCCCCACCAGTTCTCAGTGGCGTCCAGGAAGTTACTGAGCCGAGCGGAAATAACTCCCGCCACGAGATCGTAATCCAAATTATTGCCAGTGATCAAGTTTCGTCTGATCATGACCTTCTGGACGCCTCCGAAACCTATAACAGTTGTAGGATCGGCTCGACGTTGCTGACGTCCTCGCAGAGCCATGGATAAGCCTCTGGTGAGTCCTGGAGCTTCAAAACGATTGTTCCGAATGTCATTGAAGATGAACACGGCGTGAACTGTTCCCAGGATCTCACTCTGACTGTCCGCCTTGAACTCCACCATGAATCTTCCATTGTTATTCACTATTCTGTTGTCGTCGATCTTCAGTTTCTTCTCCATCCCACGGAATCCTATCAGTCCAGTTAGACAACTGTTCTCCGTGAAACTGTTGCCAGTTATGTTAACTGCCGCGTAGTGTCCAGCTATTATGATGCCGAAATTGCGATTCTTAGTCCAGGTGCCGTTGCCCAGGAACACCGAGTGGGTGAAGTTTTCGTTGTACTGCCAGACAAACGGAAGACTCAATTCCATTCCTCCCAAGGAGTTCCGCTCAACCGTTGTGTCCTGGAGGACGTAGTGGAAGAGATTGTTGGATGATCTTAAATCTTTGGAGAATTGTCGAATCCCTCGTCCGTTCTCGATGATCATAGAACTGTTGATGTGGATGGTGATTTCGGAAATGTTGCTCTCATGGACATCCCAGAAGGGCGCATGGATGAACACTGCTTCCACACGATTATGGCTGATTTCTGATTTAACAATCTTCATGGATTCGTTAGCTTTCCTCAAGTAGTGCTCACCCTTTTCTCCAAGATACCGATTATAGTACGTGGCGGAGAGTCCTCGAAGATTCCTCTGGATTTTACTGGATGTAACGTAAAGCGTAGGAACTGGACCTCTCACTATTCGGTTGCGGATGTTCTGAACAGGAGCAGGAATGGTTGATAGCGTGATGACAACTCCTCCAAGTCCCAGTTCTCCACTACTGTAGTGCAGAATAATACCGTAGGAGCTACTGGTGACCGGGAAGACTGAGAGATCTCTGGATACTTGCCAGACATCCGATCGATGATTGGGCGTTTGAGCATCGTGGATCCAGATTTCCTCGGATGAGTGATTCTGAACTGGATTCAAGAGTTGAATTCCAATAACATATCCTGGTTGACAACGAATGTTGAAGCTCCTCTCAACTGACTCTCCAATATGCTTCCTCGTGACTATGTGGTAGATCTGCCAGGTTTCAAGATCAATCGCTTCGTTGTGATCGGGCAGCATGAAAGGTCGGTAGTGGGACTCTTCCGCGTTGTAATCTGGTTCGACATTTCTGTCTGTTGGGATGTGGAACCATCCGGCGATTTCTCGTTGCTCCACCGCCGACAGAACAGGATCATGAGTGATACCTGAAGCGGCATTGTCTCGTATGGTGGACGATTGAACTCTCAAGCCTAACTGCTTCAAGCTGATTCCGTTACCGCGGTTGTTGGCGAATTCGCTATGAACAACATTGTTGATGCCGCTTCCGCCAAAGATGTCGGAATACACGATTCCCAGGCCATCATGGAGATTGTTGACGATCCTCACGTTCTCGAGATTGTGTCTGGCAAAGTCCATTTGAAGGGCCGGTTTGAAGGTGTTGGTTGAGTAATCAAAGACTCCCGCCTTCTCGATGGTTACATACTGGAGATCCACTCTCTCCGCCAACACACCAAATCTCACTCCCGCCCAGGCTCCCTCGTAGCATCGGATTCCAACATCGTATTCGTGAGTGCAGGAGTTCTCGAACTCGCCCCGATCAGCTCTCTCCGCCCTGCATTGCGTTATATCAATGTCATGCTCTGTGCATCTTACATGGGATAGGACGATGTCTTCAGAAGTACCAGCTCCGGGCACTTCCGATCGCTGTAGTCGCCAGTCGTAGGGATTCAGCGCCAAGCCCAGTTGATGGCAGACCAAGGCAGCGTTTATGATATTCCATCCGTAGTCGCAAACTGTTCCCCATCTCCCTTCCACGTAAACCTGAAGACGTCCTTCATGCTCATCCACTCCGCCTAGGAGACGCACCGGAACTGTGGGCGTCGTCTCAACGTTGGGCTCGGTTTCTGAATCGAACATTTCCGCTTCCGTGAAGGCTTCATTTGTCTCATTATCGGCTGTGGCGACGGGTTCACGTTTGAGCGTGAAGACGATGTCATCGGGACGACGACCTCTCGCCTCAAGCTTCCCAGCCACCATGAGACCTACATTCGGGACGAAATTGAGAGTGACGCCTGAATGAATCACGAGTTTTCCGCCAGGACGAACGTTGATGTCCTTCTCAACCATGTAGGTGCCACTGGTGAGGGTGATCTGGCCATCAATCTCGCCACCCACTTGATCGAAGCCCTCAGAGTGGAAGGATGGCACGAAGGTGGGATTAGATGAGATCTTATTGGTGCCTGGATTTGATGGGTGAAGCAAGTAGGGGAAGTAGTTGATCTTGGCGAGGTCGTATCTGGAAGGATGAAGGATCAAAATTAATTGTGAGTTCATTTGAAAATTAGGGATCAGACTTACCTATCGTATCTGTGGAAGAGCTTTGCGAAGATCTTCGCCTCATCCGTATGTCCCAGATAGTTGAAAGTGACATTGAGGACTTCGCTTTGATCAGAGAGCTGGGATCCGACTTCGTACTTGGAGTCAGGATTGAAGAAGATATTGCGGAAGATATCAACGTTGCTTGAAGAGATGACAACAGGTGCGGCTACTCTAGATCTTGGATTTAATCGTCCAACTCCTGCTTCTCCCTCCACGCCCTCATCATCCGCCGGACCGAAAGCTTCTTGGATTTTGTTGTCTTTGATGAAGTTCCTCGTAAAGAGGATCGACTGGATGCGTCTCGTTGTGTAGGGAGACAGTCCCAGGGAGGCGACATAGATGCCTCTGTTGCGATAGAATTGATTGTGCTGGACAATGATCCTGGCTGGAATTTGTCTGAACTCCTCTAAGGGTCTGTTCCTGATTAGCAGAGCTCCAAATTTCCCCATGCGGAATTCATTGAACTCAATCCTCGCATGGAGATTGAGTGCTGGACTTATCAGCACTCCTATTCGATTGTCATGCTCAAAGATGTTCTGTCCTATTTGAAGGTTCAGTCTCTTGTCGTTTTGATCCGGGAACCAGCACGTCTGAATCTCAATGGAATTGGAGATGCTGTCATTGAACCAATTGCCCGTGATGTTCACCCAGGAATCCCCAGAGTAATTTCCATGGTAGATCCCTGTTTCAACATTCCTGAAGATCTCAGAATACTGAATGGCTGAGGTTTGATTGAAGGGGAAGAACTCCTCCCTGTCTTTGGCGGTCTGATTGAGCCACACAGCCAGGCCATATTCGCGATTTCCCGTGAGATACGTCCGTGAGATGTTTCTGTTCCCACCGAAGTATGTGATATTGATGCCACTGCCCTGATTGTAGCCTATTCTGCTCTCTGTCACATTCACATCTCCCGCCCCGTTGACCACATTGAGCCCGGCAGCGTGGCCATTGTTGTTGATCATACTCGAGTGGATGTGCACTTGAGATCGGAGATTTCCCACAGCAACACCCGATCCACCATTGTCCTCGATGCGACTCTTTGTGACATTGAGATCATAGGTCTTACTTTGACCGGCAGTCAATCGAAGGTAGCCCACCATGTCGGCTCTCGCCTCCGCCCGGAATCTCACGTAGATCTTCTCCCGTGTGCTCGTGAGACTCTGTGGTCGGGTGTAATTGCGCGCTGACCACATTCCCAGCAATCGATCATTGGGCGATGCTCCGTCGAAGACCTCAATCTGAGCCGTTTCATTGGTGGTCAGTACGAATTGCTGAAAGGACACGGTGAGCCTGAAGCCAGGGCGCGTGAAGAAGTACTTGCCGCATTCCTTGGGGACTCCTGAGAACTGAGATTGATCCACTGACAACCAGATGGGGTAGATTTGTCCGGCTGTTGTGGGCAGAGAGCACAATTCGTGAATCCTCAGCTGACCAGGACGTTCATTGAACCTCCAATCGTGTCCTTCGTACTTGATTCCATCACCTCCGCTGCTGCTCACTGTGCATCCCTCGAGATGAGCCAGACCATAGCTGGAGTTCACAAAGATCCCAATCCCACGACTCCGACGCACCACGACATCCTTGAATGTGAATGCAGCATCAGATCGCGTCACGTTGATCCCCGTGAATGCTGAATGATCAACTGTGACGTGATGAAGCACTGGAGGATTACCCAGAACCTCAATTGCTGACGTGGTAGCACCTGCAGGGCCGAATCCTGCCCTCAGGATGTCCGCGTATTTGATCTCGGATTGCGAGATGGATTCAAAGACGGCATTGTTGGTGGTCTGGGGCTCGGAGAGGGCATATTCGAAGCGAATCCCTCGCCAATAGTGAGACGCTGAGGCGTGGAGTGGAAGACATTGGACACCGATGTCGTTGTGATAGTCACAGACACCAGAGCCCAGTTGACGACGATCCCAGGAGCACTTGAAGAGACTGTCCTCGCTCCCGTGGCATTCGGGCTCCTCGTAGAGAAGACGCGGCTGGAAGTTTTGGATCCTCTCCATCCAGTTCCAGAAGCGTCCTCCTTGGAAGCCCATCTGACGACATACCACCTCGTAGTCGGGAATTGTCCAACTGTGGAAGGGAGGAAAGGGATATTTTGTCAGTTATTTTCGAAATTTGTTAATTTGAAAAAGTAAAACGATCAGGAATTCAAGATCTACAAATTTTTACCAATTTTTCTTTTTGGACTTTTTTCTCAGTGACTGTAATTAAGCCAATTAAGATAACTCATCTTGAGTATCTTTCAACAACTGTTATAGAGTTCAGATTTAATGACTTCTAGAAGACAAGAATTAAAAAAAAAACAATTCAAAACTCTAAAACAAAGTTTGATAACTAAAATATTTAAAAACGATCTCTTGTTTCCATAAGATCAATTTAAAAAAAAATCATTTGATCAGTGAGAAAACGAAAAATTGCTTTCAAATCAATTTCTAAATGTTTTTAAACATTAAACGACCTCAAAAATAAACTCACTTTCTGGAATTTGTGCAAACTGATCGCCACTTGCCCTTGTGGAAGATTTGTAGGCGTCCTTCGAGTGGCGTTGGGCCGTCCACGAGACGCGCCCCGAGATCTTCAGGTGTGACAAAGGTTCCTTCATCGTATTGGGTGTCTTGATAGGTGGGTCGAGGCGAAAACACAATTCTATCTGTTGCGCTTCCCTGAAAAAGAAAAAAAACATCAAACCATTAGTTTATGGGTATTTAACGGCAATTGCAAGCAATTAAGAAGACATCAAAAGGGCCCTTATTTGTCTCATTTGTGAAATTCTTAGAGGGCAAAGCGATTTTTAGCATGTTAATAACTTTGTCCACTTGAGTTCTTGAACTCCAGGGGTCTCGTGATTAAATTATCTCTGGCATTAATAGGCTCATCATCTTGTCTTATGATCTTCCAGTGCATTCACACCCATTTTAAATTAGCGCTGCTGGTTTTACGCGATAAAATGCCTATCCTCTAAGTTGCATCGAGATCACGATAAAAGAGACATATTGATGATCTATAATTGGGGTATTTTCCACCGTTAAGAACCGTGAAGTTGACTGATTTTCGCCTCAATCAACTGATCCTAAATTGGCGTTCAAATGATGGGTTTTTTATTGGACGGTGATCTTGTCACCTCTTAGATGATCTCAATTGGGGAAGTGGGTCACCGCCCTGTGACAGTGCAATCCGCGTGTCTAATTAATTTAATTAATCCAGCAGCAATGTGGGGTGTCATAAGCACTTGATTCACCCAAGACCCCATGTCCAATTAAATAAAAACACACAATTTATTCTTCTTGCCTTCCAATTTCCGGTAATTTTCAACATGAGTAACTCGCTAGAGCTCATTCATAAAGTTTGTCTTTCCCCCTTATTGTTCACCTCCCTCCCCTTGTCTGACAATTGCAAACACTTCGTGTGAGTGTGAATGAGTAGTTTCTGTACAATTAGTCAATCTGCAATTTGCATCTAATTTATGGGTCATTTGCACATATTTTTCCTTAAGAAAGTTTTATGCTATTTTACGGTGTTTTATTTTGTTTGTTTTCCAGAGTAAATAGTAAAAATATTAAATATTTTGTAACGTACAGACACTAGTAAGAAAAATGTTAGTTTTAGAGAGTTTTTTAGGTATGATTTTCATACTTTCAAATAAATAAGCTCAAAAATAAGAGCTTTTATCCACCAAATGAATGAAAATCGTCTCCAGTGGAGAAATATTAGAGTCTAAAAAGTTTTAAAATTTCCCAGAATATTATTAAACTATGTTTTCTTAAAATTGTTCATTAATTTTCGACATAAGTTCTATAACGATTTAAAAAAAAAAACTTTGAACTTGCAAAGAAAGCTCCACAAAACTTTCAAAATCCCAATAATTTCTCCATATACCTATGAAACATTTAAAAATGTATTATATCTAGTTTCAAAATGTTCTATTTGATTTGTTAAAAAATGCTCAAGAACTGGTTTGAAAGCTGTTAAAAATTTTCAAAAATGTTTGGAAAAAGTTCTGAAAACATATCAGTACTTTATTTCTAAAGATTTTCACACACTTTCATTCAAGCGCGCATTACTTCTAACCATAATAGCTCTCCCTCTAGAAGTCCCTCTAGATGATCTCTTTAAAAGTATGAAAATCATTCTTTCTTTTTTACTAGTGCTATATCGAAACAATTTAGTTTAGATTATAACCTTATACAATATGTGATTTCCCGCATAATTTTATTCTAATTTTTCATTATGAAATTTTTAAACAAATTCCCTAAATTTCCCGGGAAATTTTGAACCCTGTCTCACTACAATAAACTCATTGGAACATTTGAAGAATAAAGTCATCAAACAATCACGTATGAAAAGTGATTTTTAATGAAACCCATTTAGGTGAGAAATTCTCAAACATTTGCTCAATTGACACTGAAACTGAGTGAAAAGGTGTACAAAGAAGTTAGGGAGGCAAAAAGTCTTATTCACAAATTATCTCACATATGGTCGGGAAAATCATTGTCTGTGACGGAGACAGACACAAAGAAGTGAGACTTTTTTTGTACGTTGAAACCACAACAAAATTCCGTTGTTTTCTTCCACACTTTGCGCAAAAAAAAAGAGCTGCAACATATTCACCTTCTTGACATGGCATATGCTAAAAGAAAAAAGGTGTGCTGTATATGTTGGAAAATTGGTAACCATACAACTGCAAAGAGTGGACAAGAGACAGTGGATATGTTTGTAAACAGAGTGAGGAGAGTGGGAGGTGAAAAATATCAATTTCCAGGGAGAAATTGCCTCTCTTATGTGCGGTTATTGTTGCCCAGGAAATGCAATACTCAATAAACTAATGACCCAAATTGAGGCAGTTGAAAATTCTGAAAATAACATATTTCTCCACTCTTGCAGACACGAAAATCAATTTAAAATTGTTTACCATATGGGAGTTCTCTATGTGACTCATCAAAAGAATATTTTATACACTCATAAGACAAGCGTCGTTAGATGAGACAGAGAGAATTTTAAATGCTTCACGATAAAACGACTGAGACGATTTTTATTATTCATATAGCATTTCTTTTCCAACACCATGTCAGGGTCATCAACCCACACCTTCAAGGTGAGTTCTCCCTATATTCCTGCTCATCAATTTCTCTGCTTTAAGACTAAAGTTAATATTTCCAACGGTTCCACATCAGAACTCAACCATCACATCCCTTGATATACTCGTGCGGGAGAAAACATATAGTGCCTTTACACGGAGTTAAAGAGGCTCTTGTGGTATTTAGCCGACCGAAACTTTCACTCTGTACCCATTGTTGGCAGAGTGTCAAGCCGGTTATCCAATTCAGAAGTGAAATAAAAAAAAGAAATTGACAAAAATGGCTAAAATACCGCGAGACTTCCTCAAAAGCCGTAAAAGACTAAGAAATTGAACTAAAGAAATGGAACGCAAAATAACAGGAGTTCCGCAAATTTCACAATCACATTAAGTTTTGTGGACAATTGTCATTAAAAAAATTATTTAGAAGTTTAATTTTTCGAAGTTTAAATGTTTAATGTATTCAGGAGCATTAGAAATGAATTGTTTTTTTTATAAAATAACGAGCTTCAGATTGTGTCAAGATCATCTTTTTCCGAAAAACTCTAAGCTTAATTTTATTATGTCAACATTACTGTGCTATCACATGCAAGTTGCCATAGCGGATTAATTAATGCGTGAGGAAATTAAATAAATCTGCTATCTTACAGAATAGATCAGATAGCTTTTACTTTTAATAGAGAAAAGTAATCTCTGATTGGTGGTTCGTTCTGTAGTTATTTTCTGCAGTTCTATTAGTCCTCATAACCTTATTCTTCATTGTAAGTATGTAGATGCATTGGACGCGGAAAAAGATAATGTAAATTTGAGAAACATTAAAAACTATTCAAAAGAAAAATTCTTAGACTATTTAAAAAATATATAGCCATCTCTTTCGCTCTATTCATATAAATTCTAGCAGTTCATTAATGCTAGAATTTAGGTGAAAAGAGAGATAGAAATGACTGTATCTTTTCTAAGTAGTCCAAGAATAAGTTTTGAAGAATTTATGGGTATTTACCATGATTAAATCATCATGATTCGCGTCCTATCAACCTACGTTAGAGAGATGAGGTTATCGAAACTGCGAGAACTACATGAAAACTTTTAAAGCTGGCAATTCTCAACATAAACAAATAATGTGAGATCAAGTGTGAGATTTTCTTTAGCTTAAAAATAAAGACCAAATTGCTCTATTCTACCGTCTCTAAAAGCATTGTAGGGTAGATGAGAGATTAATTTAATTTGCTATCTTAGTAATTATTGCGCCAGAAGCTTACGTGTGATAACGCGGTTAGTCGGGTTAGTCAACATTTAGACTACACTAAGTAGAAAATTTATTTCAGAGTACCTATCTAACTTTTTCTCAAGGGGAAGATATTATACTTAGAAGTGATATGTGTACGTACACCGTTTTATTCAAATTGTATCCCCTTAGTTTTTCTACAAGAGAATAAAACGTGACTTAATTGTTCTTTATAAAGTATATTATGCGTCAGAATTTTCGACAAAAACAATCTTGTCAAGATCACCTTCATTTGAAATCTTTTTATTTTTAAATGAAGTGAAAACATAATGAACACTAATCTTAATTTTCTTCATCAACTCTATATACGAATGAACCTGAATAACATTCAGACTGTTTAGGAGCCCCTATAATGCTGAATGGTTGGATGAATTTTTCATAAATAATTCTGAAATAGATAAGTATCAAAAAGTATATAATGAAGTCTCTTCATTAAGTTTAAAACTTTATTAACCAGAGCAATTATTTTTGCTTTTCGACTTGTAATTCTCAAAAATTAGTCAGGAGAAGATATTATTTAGGAGGATTCACAGAAAAAAAACATATTCCGGGATATTAATATTCTAATTCTATTCACGTAAATGTCTTTAGAGGTCTTAGATACTTCTTTGTGAGATTCATAGCGTGGAGAATTTATGAAATGCGATTATAAAAGAAGGATTTCCAATAGGAAGTTATTCTCTAGCCCCGATAGCGGATTTCTTGAATTATTACTTCCAATGTTCGTCACATAAATTTATCTCGATTTTCTCCTTCCGAATAGAATGCACATCTCTATAATGAATAATACATTTTTCCTAGAAATCAATTACTAACACACATTCTTCATAATCGCTATTTCACCTTGATTGACGCGTCTCGCTGGTGGAAAAAAGCTCTGTTCTTTTTGCCCTTATCTCAAAGCCCTTATCAGATAGTTGGTTGTGGAATGATTATTCACCTCGAGCACGCTTTGCCTGCAAATTTTGCTGGCTATCGAATTGGTTTTTGCCTCAATTGATAAGATAGTGTGTGAGTTTACCATGATAAGAGCGCGAACATGACGAAGAGAATTAAGTCAGAGAAACAGGTTGTTCGTTTTGTGGGTTGAATCAATATTTGGCCACTGTTTTCTGGCACTTGCCAGTGGGAAATCTGATTGGGAAATAGTAGAATACAAGAAACTCACCACAGCTTGAATAACTCCTCGTACAGTGATTCCCACCGAGGGGGCGAAATGCAGCGCGACGCCGGGTTCGATCACCAGACGCCCCGATGTCTCAACCTCGAGGTTTGCCAAGAGGAGGTATGGCTTCTCTTGGCGATGGAGAATCTTCTCGGCGGTCACGGAGCCGCCAGGAAGTTCGATGAACTCACTTGTCTCTTGGACATGATCCAGCGGATGATGATGGTCGGAGTGAGGAGGCTCAAGTGTGTACCCGTCGATTTCATTGAGCAACTCAACATCCTGCCCTCGAACACATTGGAGAATCACAGATAGAATGCACACGGTAATTATTGATTTAATTTCACTTCTTTTGTGTCTTTTGCACAACATTCTCACACTATTCACTATCTTTTCCATCGTTCTGTTCCACCACTTTGCTCTTCTAATTCACATTTTCTTCGATACACCAGATGAGGGACGGTTGAAGTTGATTTTGTGAACGGAGATTATTTCCTGGGTGGGAAAAGAAGATTATAATACTGGAATCAGTGAATTGTTCTCGCGAGAAGAGATTTGGTATGTTTTCGTGGAAGTTTCGTAGTCATTCTTCCCACATTTTGCCTAAAATGATTTTTTGGGGATTCTAAAATTAAATGCTTCCCACTGTTTTTGGGTTAAAGCTCAGATATGAGAAATCGACAGAGAGAGATTTCTGCTAAACAATTGTTTTTAGTTGGAATAATTTGATTTAAATTATCAGTTATGGAATATAATTTTTGCCAAACACCAAGAGTGATTCAATTTTTCAAAAGAAAGCACTCAGAAGCTTAACTTTAACGAAATTTTTAAACTTTAAAACTTGCAAGATGATGAACGGATTTTGTACTATAAAAATATAAAATTTGCCATAAAAATGCGGAGCACTTTTCTATAAAATCACTTTTCTTAAATATTATAGACAAATTTCCCATAAACGTCTTATAATCAATGAATGATTCTTCTTTTATAGTTTTTTTTTTCATTTTTTTCTCTTTTTGCTATAAAATTTTATCGCAATGTTTTCCTATAAAAGTTCTATGAGTCATCTTTTAAACTTTCCCAGTTTTTTTGTTAAAAATTTTATGGGTCACAATAATGAGCAGCATTAGTCATTGAGCTTAATTTTATAAAACCGGTTTGAAGCATAAGAGAGTTATCACACGAGAAAATCGACGCAAGAATTGACGTAATAATGGGACTTTAAGTATCTCCCTCTCAACTGATTTACATTGGTTAGAAAGAGAAAAAACTGAGCGATTATTGTGTGAAAAGGACGCAATAATTGCTCAGTTTTGTATCTCTTTCTAACCAATGTAAATCAGTTGAGAGGGAGATACTTAAAGTCCCATTATTACGTCAATTCTTGCGTCGATTTTTCTCGTGTGATAACTC